>OW964557.2:46748285-47040118 GCA_943138885.2 Tholera decimalis
TTTTACTTACCGAGCCTCCTCTATACGAATCCGTAAAAAAAAAATACGAGTCTCGTAGTTTCCGAGATACGATAGGGAAGGGGGGAGAAGGGGGGTGAAAAGGGGAGGTTTGGCACTTTTCCCGTAGGTTTGAGAGTTACTTGTTTACGAATCTGTCAAAATATACCCACCTCCCCATCCACCATCTGGAAGAACAATTATGTCAATGAGTCAGTGAGTCAGTCAGTGGTAATTTAGCTTTATATATTTAGTAATAACTAGTATTTGCGTGTTGCGCGAGGTGCAAGCACCTCGCGTGCTTGTGGATAAAGAAAAAATGGGGGGTTGATGGGGAGGGTCGTACAATTATTTTGACTAAAGCATTGCCCCTCCAAAGGAATCTGAAAAAAAAAATGTTCCAAGTCTCTTAGATTCCGAGATCCGCCTAAAGGGGGGGAGAAGGGGGGCGGGGGGGGGGGACTTTGAAAAATGGTTTTTACTTTACCGAGCCTCTTCTATACGAATCCGTAAAAAATAAAAAATACGGGTCTCGTAGTTTCCGAGATACGATAGGGAGGGGGGAGAAGGGGGGTGGAAAAGGGGAGGTTTGGCACTTTTCCCGTAGGTTTGAGAGTTACTTAATTACGAATCTGTCAAAATATACCCACCTCCCCATCCACCATCTGGGAGAACAATTATGTCAATGAGTGAGTGAGTGAGTCAGTCAGTCAGTGAGTGGTAATTTAGCTTTATATAATACTAGTATTTGCGTGTTGCGCGAGGTGCAAGCACCTCGCGTGCTTGTGAAAAAAAAATTGGGCAGGGTGATGGGTTGGTTTAGTATTTGCGTGTTGCGCGAGGTGCAAGCACCTCGCGTGATTGTGAAAAAAACTAAAGCATTGCCCCTCTATATCAAAAATTTGCGTGTGTTGCGCGAGGTGCAAGCACCTCACGTGCTAGTGGAAAAAAAAAAGTGGGGGGGGCGGGGGTGATGGGGGGGGTTTAGTATTTGCGTGTTGCGCGAGGTGCAAGCACCACGCGTGCTTGTGAAAAAAAAAAAAAGGGGGTTGGGGTGATGGGGGGGAGATGGGGGGGAAAATTGCACAAGTATTTCGACTAAAGCATTGCCCCTCTAAATGAATCTGAAAAAAAAATGTTCCAAGTCTCTTAGATTCCGAGATCCGCCTAAAGGGGAGGAGAAGGGGGGCGGGGGGGGGGGGACTTTGAAAAATGGTTTTTACTTTACCGAGCCTCCTCTATACGAATCCGTAAAAAGAAAAAAATACGGGTCTCGTAGTTTCCGAGATACGATAGGGGGGGGGGGGGAGGGAAGAAGGGGGGGGGAAAAGGGGAGGTTTGGCACTTTTCCCGTAGGTTTGAGAGTTACTTGTTTACGAATCTGTCAAAATATACCCACCTCCCCATCACCATCTGGGAGAACAATTATGTCAATGAGTGAGTGAGTGAGTGAGTCAGTCAGTGGTGATCTAGCTTTATATAGTATTTATAGTATTTGCGTGTTGCGCGAGGTGCAAGCACCTCGCGTGCTTGTGAAAAAAACTAAAGCATTGCCCCTCTAAATCAAGTATTTGCGTGTTGCGCGAGGTGCAAGCACCTCGCGTGCTTGTGAAAAAAAAAGTGGGGGGGAGATGGGGGGGTTTAGCATTTGCGTGTTGCGCGAGGTGCAAGCACCTCGCGTGCTTGTGAAAAAAAAAAAAAAGGGGGGTGTGTAATGAGAGGGGGTGATGGGGGGGGTTGCATAATTATTTTGACTAAAGCATTGCCCCTCTAATTGAATCTGAAAAAAAAAATGTTCCAAGTCTCTTAATTTCCGAGATCCACCTAAAGGGGGTGAAAAGGGGGGCGGAGGGGGGGCAACTGAGAAATCGTTTTTACTTTACCGAGCCTTCTCTATACGAATCCGTATAAAGAAAAAATACGGGTCTCGTAGTTTCCGAGATACGATAGGGAGGGGGGAGAAGGGGGGTGAAAAGGGGAGGTTTGGCACTTTTCCCGTAGGTTTGAGAGTTACTTAATTACGAATCTGTCAAAATATACCCACCTCCCCATCCACCATCTGGGAGAACAATTATGTCAATGAGTGAGTGAGTGAGTCAGTCAGTCAGTGAGTGGTAATTTAGCTTATATAATACTAGTATTTGCGTGTTGCGCGAGGTGCAAGCACCTCGCGTGCTTGTGAAAAAAAAATTGGGGCGGGGTGATGGGTTGGTTTAGTATTTGCGTGTTGCGCGAGGTGCAAGCACCTCGCGTGATTGTGAAAAAAACTAAAGCATTGCCCCTCTATATCAAATATTTGCGTGTTGCGCGAGGTGCAAGCACCTCACGTGCTAGTGGAAAAAAAAAAGTGGGGGGGGCGGGGGTGATGGGGGGGGTTTAGTATTTGCGTGTTGCGCGAGGTGCAAGCACCACGCGTGCTTGTGAAAAAAAAAAAAGGGGGGTGGGGTGATGGGGGGGAGATGGGGGGAAATTGCACAAGTATTTCGACTAAAGCATTGCCCCTCTAAATGAATCTGAAAAAAAAATGTTCAAGTCTCTTAGATTCCGAGATCCGCCTAAAGGGGAGGAGAAGGGGGGCGGGGGGGGGACTTTGAAAAATGGTTTTTACTTTACCGAGCCTCCTCTATACGAATCCGATAAAAGAAAAAAATACGGGTCTCGTAGTTTCCGAGATACGATAGGGGGGGGGGGGGAGAAGGGGGGGGAAAAGGGGAGGTTTGGCACTTTTCCCGTAGGTTTGAGAGTTACTTGTTTACGAATCTGTCAAAATATACCCACCTCCCCATCCACCATCTGGGAGAACAATTATGTCAATGAGTGAGTGAGTGAGTGAGTCAGTCAGTGGTGATCTAGCTTTATATAGTATAACTAGTATTTGCGTGTTGCGCGAGGTGCAAGCACCTCGCGTGCTTGTGAAAAAAACTAAAGCATTGCCCCTCTAAATCAAGTATTTGCGTGTTGCGCGAGGTGCAAGCACCTCGCGTGCTTGTGAAAAAAAAAGTGGGGGGGGAGATGGGGGGGTTTAGCATTTGCGTGTTGCGCGAGGTGCAAGCACCTCGCGTGCTTGTGAAAAAAAAGAAAAGGGGGGGTGTAATGAGAGGGGGTGATGGGGGGGGGTTGCACAATTATTTTGACTAAAGCATTGCCCCTCTAATTGAATCTGAAAAAAAAAATGTTCCAAGTCTCTTAATTTCCGAGATCCACCTAAAGGGGGTGAAAAGGGGGGCGGAGGGGGGGCAACTGAGAAATGGTTTTACTTTACCGAGCCTTCTCTATACGAATCCGTAAAAAGAAAAAAATACGGGTCTCGTAGTTTCCGAGATACGATAGGGGGGGGGGGGGGCAGAAGGGGGGGGAAAAGGGGAGGTTTAGCACTTTTCCCGTAGGTTTGAGAGTTACTTGTTTACGAATCTGTCAAAATATACCCACCTCCCCATCCACCATCTGGGAGAACAATTATGTCAATGAGTGAGTCAGTGAGTGGTAATCTAGCTTTATATAATATAATAACTAGTATTTGCGCGTTGCACGAGGTGCAAGCACCTCGCGTGCTTGTGAAAAAAAAAAAAAATAATGGGGGGCGGTTTAGAATTTGCATGTTGCGCGAGGTGCAAGCACCTCGCGTGCTTGTGAAAAAAAAAAAGGGGGGTGTGATGGGGGGGGTTTAGTATTAGCGTGTTGCGCGAGGTGCAAGCACCTCGCGTGCTTGTGAAAAAAACTAAAGCATTGCCCCTCTAAATCAAGTATTTGCGTGTTGCGCGAGGTGCAAGCACCTCGCGTGCATTTTATAAAAAAAAAAAAATGGGGGGGGTGATGGGGGGGGGTTTAGTATTTGGGTGTTGCGCGAGGTGCAAGCACCTCGCGAGCTTGTGAAAAAAAAAAAAAAAGAGGGGGGGGGTTGATGGGGGGGGGGTTGCACAAGTATTTCGACTAAAGCATTGCCCCTCTAAGTGAATCTGAAAAAAAAAATGTTCCAAGTCTCTTAGAATCCGAGATCCGCCTAAAGGGGGGGGAGAAGGGGGGCGGGGGGGGGGGGGGGGACTTTGAAAAATGGTTTTTACTTTACCGAGCCTCCTCTATACGAATCCGTAAAAAACAAAAAATACGGGGTCTCATAGTTTCCGAGATACGATAGGGAGGGGGGAGAAGGGGGATGAAAAGGGGAGGTTTGGCACTTTTCCCGTAGGTTTGAGAGTTACTTGTTTACCAATCTGTCAAAATATACCCACGACCCCATCCACTATCTGGGAGAACAATAATGTCAATGAGTCAGTGAGTGAGTGAGTGAGTAAGTGGTAATTTAGCTTTATATAATATGACTAGTACATTGCGTGTTGCGCAAGGTGCAAGCACCTCGCGTGCTTGTGAAAAAAAAAAAAGGGGAGGGGGGTGATGGGGGGGTTTAGTATTTGCGTGTTGCGCGAGGTGCAAGCAGCTCGCGTGCTTGTGAAAAAAAAAAAAAAGAATGGGTGGGGGGTGATGGGGGGGTTTAGTATTTGCGTTGTTACGCGAGGTGCAAGCAGCTCGCGTGCTTGTGGAAAAAAAAAAAAAATAGGGGGTGGGGGGGTGAAGGGGGAGATGGGGGGCAGATGGGGGGGTTGATGGGGAGATGGGGGGTTTAGTATTTGCGTGTTGCGCGAGGTGCAAGCACCAAGCGTGCTTGTGAAAAAAAAAAAAGGGGGTTGGGGTGATGGGGGGGAGATGGGGGGGAAATTGCACAAGTATTTCGACTAAAGCATTGCCCCTGTAAATGAATCTGAAAAAAAAAATGATCCAAGTCTCTTAATTTCCGAGATCCACCTAAAGGGGGTGAAAAGGGGGGCGGAGGGGGGGCAACTGAGAAATGGTTTTTACTTTACCGAGCCTTCTCTATACGAATCCGTAAAAAGAAAAAAATACGGGTCTCGTAGTTTCCGAGATACGATAGGGAGGGGGGAGAAGGGGGGTGAAAAGGGGAGGTTTGGCACTTTTCCCGTAGGTTTGAGAGTTACTTAATTACGAATCTGTCAAAATATACCCACCTCCCCATCCACCATCTGGGAGAACAATTATGTCAATGAGTGAGTGAGTGAGTCAGTCAGTCAGTGAGTGGTAATTTAGCTTTATATAATACTAGTATTTGCGTGTTGCGCGAGGTGCAAGCACCTCGCGTGCTTGTGAAAAAAAATTTGGGCGGGGTGATGGGTTGGTGTTGTATTTGCGTGTTGCGCGAGGTGCAAGCACCTCGCGTGATTGTGAAAAAAACTAAAGCATTGCCCCTCTATATCAAATATTTGCGTGTTGCGCGAGGTGCAAGCACCTCACGTGCTAGTGGAAAAAAAAAAGTGGGGGGGGCGGGGGTGATGGGGGGGGTTTAGTATTTGCGTGTTGCGCGAGGTGCAAGCACCACGCGTGCTTGTGAAAAAAAAAAAAGGGGGGTGGGGTGATGGGGGGGAGATGGGGGGGAAATTGCACAAGTATTTCGACTAAAGCAATGCCCCTCTAAATGAATCTGAAAAAAAAATGTTCCAAGTCTCTTAGATTCCGAGATCCGCCTAAAGGGGAGGAGAAGGGGGGCGGGGGGGGACTTTGAAAAATGGTTTTTTACTTTACCGAGCCTCCTCTATACGAATCCGTAAAAAGAAAAAAATACGGGTCTCGTAGTTTCCGAGATACGATAGGGGGGGGGGGGGAGGAAGGGGGGGGAAAAGGGGAGGTTTGGCACTTTTCCCGTAGGTTTGAGAGTTACTTGTTTACGAATCTGTCAAAATATACCCACCTCCCCATCCACCATCTGGGAGAACAATTATGTCAATGAGTCAGTCAGTCAGTGAGTGAGTGAGTGAGTGGTAATTTAGCTTTATATAATATAATAACTAGTATTTGCGCGTTGCACGAGGTGCAAGCACCTCGCGTGCTTGTGAAAAAAAAAAAGGGGGGGTGATGGGGGGGGTTTAGTATTTGCGTGTTGCGCGAGGTGCAAGCACCTCGCGTGCTTGTGAAAAAAACTAAAGCATTGCCCCTCTAAATCAAGTATTTGCATGTTGCGCGAGGTGCAAGCACCTCGCGTGCATTTTATAAAAAAAAAAAAAATGGGGGGCGGTGATGGGGGGGGTTTAGTATTTGGGTGTTGCGCGAGGTGCAAGCACCTCGCGAGCTTGTGAAAAAAAAAAAAAAAGAGGGGGGGGGTTGATGGGGGGGGTTGCACAAGTATTTCGACTAAAGCATTGCCCCTCTAAGTGAATCTGAAAAAAAAAATGTTCCAAGTCTCTTAGAATCCGAGATCCGCCTAAGGGGGGGGAGAAGGGGGGCGGGGGGGGCGGACTTTGAAAAATGGTTTTTACTTTACCGAGCCTCCTCTATACGAATCCGTAAAAAACAAAAAATACGGGTCTCATAGTTTCCGAGATACGATAGGGAGGGGGAGAAGGGGGATGAAAAGGGGAGGTTTGGCACTTTTCCCGTAGGTTTGAGAGTTACTTGTTTACCAATCTGTCAAAATATACCCACGACCCCATCCACTATCTGGGAGAACAATAATGTCAATGAGTCAGTGAGTGAGTGAGTGAGTAAGTGGTAATTTAGCTTTATATAATATGACTAGTACTTGCGTGTTGCGCGAGGTGCAAGCACCTCGCGTGCTTGTGAAAAAAAAAAAAGGGAGGGGGGTGATGGGGGGGTTTAGTATTTGCGTGTTGCGCGAGGTGCAAGCAGCTCGCGTGCTTGTGAAAAAAAAAAAAAAAGAATGGGTGGGGGGTGATGGGGGGGTTTAGTATTTGCGTGTTACGCGAGGTGCAAGCAGCTCGCGTGCTTGTGGAAAAAAAAAAAAATTGGGGGTGGGGGGGTGAAGGGGGAGATGGGGGGCAGATGGGGGGGTTGATGGGGGAGATGGGGGGGTTTAGTATTTGCGAGTCGCGCGAGGTGCAAGCACCTCGCGTGCTTGTGAAATAAAAAAAATAAAAAAAGGGGGGAGGGGTGATGGGGGGGGGGGTTGCAGAAGTATTTTGATTAAAGCATTGCCCCTGTAAATGAATCTGAAAAAAAAATGATCCAAGTCTCTTAATTTCCGAGACCCGCCTAAAGGGAGTGAGAAGGGGGGCGGAAGGGGGGGGGGGGCGACTGAAAAATGGTTTTTACTTTACCGAGCCTCCTCTATACGAATCCGTAAAAAAAAAATACGAGTCTCGTAGTTTCCGAGATACGATAGGGAAGGGGGAGAAGGGGGGTGAAAAGGGGAGGTTTGGCACTTTTCCCGTAGGTTTGAGAGTTACTTGTTTACGAATCTGTCAAAATATACCCACCTCCCCATCCACCATCTGGAAGAACAATTATGTCAATGAGTCAGTGAGTCAGTCAGTGGTAATTTAGCTTTATATAGTATAACTAGTATTTGCGTTTTGCGCGAGGTGCAAGCACCTCGCGTGCTTGTGGAAAAAGGAAAATGGGGGGTTGATGGGGAGGGTCGTACAATTATTTTGACTAAAGCATTGCCCCTCTAAAGGAATCTGAAAAAAAATAATGTTCCAAGTCTCTTAATTTCCGAGATTCGCCTAAAGGGGGTGAGAAGGGGGGCAAGGGGGACGACTTTGAAAAATGTTTTTTACTTTATCGAGCCTCCTCTATACGAATCCGTAAAAAACAAAAAATACGGGTCTCGTAGTTTCCGAGATACGATAGGGAGGGGGAAGAAGGGGCGTGAAAAGGGGAGGTTTGGCACTTTTTCCGTAGATTTGAGAGTTACTTGTTTACGAATCTGTCAAAATATACCCACCTCCCCATCCACCATCTGGGAGAACAATTATGTCAGTGAGTCAGTCAGTCAGTGGTAATTTAGCTTTATATATTTAGTATAACTAGTATTTGCGTTTTGCGCGAGGTGCAAGCACCTCGCGTGCTTGTGGAAAAAGAAAAATGGGGGGTTGATGGGGAGGGTCGTACAATTATTTTGACTAAAGCATTGCCCCTCTAAAGGAATCTGAAAAAAAAAATCCAAGTCTCTTAATTTCCGAGATCCGCCTAAAGGGGGTGAGAAGGGGGGCAAGGGGGGCGACTTTGAAAAATGTTTTTTACTTTACCGAGCCTCCTCTATACGAATCCGTAAAAAAAAAATACGAGTCTCGTAGTTTCCGAGATACGATAGGGAAGGGGGAGAAGGGGGGTGAAAAGGGGAGGTTTGGCACTTTTCCCGTAGGTTTGAGAGTTACTTGTTTACGAATCTGTCAAAATATACCCACCTCCCCATCCACCATCTGGAAGAACAATTATGTCAATGAGTCAGTGAGTCAGTCAGTGGTAATTTAGCTTTATATATTTAGTATAACTAGTATTTGCGTGTTGCGCGAGGTGCAAGCACCTCGCGTGCTTGTGGATAAAGAAAAATGGGGGGTTGATGGGGAGGGTCGTACAATTATTTTGACTAAAGCATTGCCCCTCCAAAGGAATCTGAAAAAAAAATGTTCCAAGTCTCTTAGATTCCGAGATCCGCCTAAAGGGGGGGAGAAGGGGGGCGGGGGGGGGGACTTTGAAAAATGGTTTTTACTTTACCGAGCCTCTTCTATACGAATCCGTAAAAAATAAAAAATACGGGTCTCGTAGTTTCCGAGATACGATAGGGAGGGGGGAGAAGGGGGGTGAAAAGGGGAGGTTTGGCACTTTTCCCGTAGGTTTGAGAGTTACTTAATTACGAATCTGTCAAAATATACCCACCTCCCCATCCACCATCTGGGAGAACAATTATGTCAATGAGTGAGTGAGTGAGTCAGTCAGTCAGTGAGTGGTAATTTAGCTTTATATAATACTAGTATTTGCGTGTTGCGCGAGGTGCAAGCACCTCGCGTGCTTGTGAAAAAAAAATTGGGGCAGGGTGATGGGTTGGTTTAGTATTTGCGTGTTGCGCGAGGTGCAAGCACCTCGCGTGATTGTGAAAAAAACTAAAGCATTGCCCCTCTATATCAAATATTTGCGTGTTGCGCGAGGTGCAAGCACCTCACGTGCTAGTGGAAAAAAAAAAGTGGGGGGGGCGGGGGTGATGGGGGGGGTTTAGTATTTGCGTGTTGCGCGAGGTGCAAGCACCACGCGTGCTTGTGAAAAAAAAAAAAAGGGGGTTGGGGTGATGGGGGGGAGATGGGGGGGAAATTGCACAAGTATTTCGACTAAAGCATTGCCCCTCTAAATGAATCTGAAAAAAAAATGTTCCAAGTCTCTTAGATTCCGAGATCCGCCTAAAGGGGAGGAGAAGGGGGGCGGGGGGGGGGGACTTTGAAAAATGGTTTTTACTTTACCGAGCCTCCTCTATACGAATCCGTAAAAAGAAAAAAATACGGGTCTCGTAGTTTCCGAGATACGATAGGGGGGGGGGGGGGAGAAGGGGGGGGAAAAGGGGAGGTTTGGCACTTTTCCCGTAGGTTTGAGAGTTACTTGTTTACGAATCTGTCAAAATATACCCACCTCCCCATCCACCATCTGGGAGAACAATTATGTCAATGAGTGAGTGAGTGAGTGAGTCAGTCAGTGGTGATCTAGCTTTATATAGTATTTATAGTATTTGCGTGTTGCGCGAGGTGCAAGCACCTCGCGTGCTTGTGAAAAAAACTAAAGCATTGCCCCTCTAAATCAAGTATTTGCGTGTTGCGCGAGGTGCAAGCACCTCGCGTGCTTGTGAAAAAAAAAGTGGGGGGGGAGATGGGGGGGTTTAGCATTTGCGTGTTGCGCGAGGTGCAAGCACCTCGCGTGCTTGTGAAAAAAAAAAAAAGGGGGGGTGTAATGAGAGGGGGTGATGGGGGGGGTTGCATAATTATTTTGACTAAAGCATTGCCCCTCTAATTGAATCTGAAAAAAAAAATGTTCCAAGTCTCTTAATTTCCGAGATCCACCTAAAGGGGGTGAAAAGGGGGGCGGAGGGGGGGCAACTGAGAAATCGTTTTTACTTTACCGAGCCTTCTCTATACGAATCCGTAAAAAGAAAAAAATACGGGTCTCGTAGTTTCCGAGATACGATAGGGAGGGGGGAGAAGGGGGGTGAAAAGGGGAGGTTTGGCACTTTTCCCGTAGGTTTGAGAGTTACTTAATTACGAATCTGTCAAAATATACCCACCTCCCCATCCACCATCTGGGAGAACAATTATGTCAATGAGTGAGTGAGTGAGTCAGTCAGTCAGTGAGTGGTAATTTAGCTTTATATAATACTAGTATTTGCGTGTTGCGCGAGGTGCAAGCACCTCGCGTGCTTGTGAAAAAAAAATTGGGGCGGGGTGATGGGTTGGTTTAGTATTTGCGTGTTGCGCGAGGTGCAAGCACCTCGCGTGATTGTGAAAAAAACTAAAGCATTGCCCCTCTATATCAAATATTTGCGTGTTGCGCGAGGTGCAAGCACCTCACGTGCTAGTGGAAAAAAAAAGTGGGGGGGGCGGGGGTGATGGGGGGGGTTTAGTATTTGCGTGTTGCGCGAGGTGCAAGCACCACGCGTGCTTGTGAAAAAAAAAAAAGGGGGGTGGGGTGATGGGGGGGAGATGGGGGGGAAATTGCACAAGTATTTCGACTAAAGCATTGCCCCTCTAAATGAATCTGAAAAAAAAATGTTCCAAGTCTCTTAGATTCCGAGATCCGCCTAAAGGGGAGGAGAAGGGGGGCGGGGGGGGGACTTTGAAAAATGGTTTTTACTTTACCGAGCCTCCTCTATACGAATCCGTAAAAGAAAAAAATACGGGTCTCGTAGTTTCCGAGATACGATAGGGGGGGGGGGAGAAGGGGGGGGAAAAGGGGAGGTTTGGCACTTTTCCCGTAGGTTTGAGAGTTACTTGTTTACGAATCTGTCAAAATATACCCACCTCCCATCCACCATCTGGGAGAACAATTATGTCAATGAGTGAGTGAGTGAGTGAGTCAGTCAGTGGTGTATCTAGCTTTATATAGTATAACTAGTATTTGCGTGTTGCGCGAGGTGCAAGCACCTCGCGTGCTTGTGAAAAAAACTAAAGCATTGCCCCTCTATATCAAGTATTTGCGTGTTGCGCGAGGTGCAAGCACCTCGCGTGCTTGTGAAAAAAAAGTGGGGGGGGAGATGGGGGGGTTTAGCATTTGCGTGTTGCGCGAGGTGCAAGCACCTCGCGTGCTTGTGAAAAAAAAAAAAAGGGGGGGTGTAATGAGAGGGGGTTGATGGGGGGGGGTTGCACAATTATTTTGACTAAAGCATTGCCCCTCTAATTGAATCTGAAAAAAAAAATGTTCAAGTCTCTTAATTTCCGAGATCCACCTAAAGGGGGTGAAAAGGGGGGCGGAGGGGGGGCAACTGAGAAATGGTTTTTACTTTACCGAGCCTTCTCTATACGAATCCGTAAAAAGAAAAAAATACGGGTCTCGTAGTTTCCGAGATACGATAGGGGGGGGGGGGGGGGGCAGAAGGGGGGGGAAAAGGGGAGGTTTAGCACTTTTCCCGTAGGTTTGAGAGTTACTTGTTTACGAATCTGTCAAAATATACCCACCTCCCCATCCACCATCTGGGAGAACAATTATGTCAATGAGTGAGTCAGTGAGTGGTAATCTAGCTTTATATAATATAATAACTAGTATTTGCGCGTTGCACGAGGTGCAAGCACCTCGCGTGCTTGTGAAAAAAAAAAAAAAATAATGGGGGGCGGTTTAGAATTTGCATGTTGCGCGAGGTGCAAGCACCTCGCGTGCTTGTGAAAAAAAAAAAGGGGGGGTGATGGGGGGGGTTTAGTATTTGCGTGTTGCGCGAGGTGCAAGCACCTCGCGTGCTTGTGAAAAAAACTAAAGCATTGCCCCTCTAAATCAAGTATTTGCGTGTTGCGCGAGGTGCAAGCACCTCGCGTGCATTTTATAAAAAAAAAAAAATGGGGGGGGTGATGGGGGGGGGTTTAGTATTTGGGTGTTGCGCGAGGTGCAAGCACCTCGCGAGCTTGTGAAAAAAAAAAAAAAAAGAGGGGGGGGGTTGATGGGGGGGGGTTGCACAAGTATTTCGACTAAAGCATTGCCCCTCTAAGTGAATCTGAAAAAAAAAATGTTCCAAGTCTCTTAGAATCCGAGATCCGCCTAAAGGGGGGGAGAAGGGGGGCGGGGGGGGGGGGGGACTTTGAAAAATGGTTTTTACTTTACCGAGCCTCCTCTATACGAATCCGTAAAAAACAAAAAATACGGGTCTCATAGTTTCCGAGATACGATAGGGAGGGGGGAGAAGGGGGATGAAAAGGGGAGGTTTGGCACTTTTCCCGTAGGTTTGAGAGTTACTTGTTTACCAATCTGTCAAAATATACCCACGACCCCATCCACTATCTGGGAGAACAATAATGTCAATGAGTCAGTGAGTGAGTGAGTGAGTAAGTGGTAATTTAGCTTTATATAATATGACTAGTACTTGCGTGTTGCGCGAGGTGCAAGCAGCTCGCGTGCTTGTGAAAAAAAAAAAAAAGAATGGGTGGGGGGTGATGGGGGGTTTAGTATTTGCGTGTTACGCGAGGTGCAAGCAGCTCGCGTGCTTGTGGAAAAAAAAAAAAAATTGGGGGTGGGGGGGTGAAGGGGGAGATGGGGGGCAGATGGGGGGGTTGATGGGGGAGATGGGGGGGTTTAGTATTTGCGTGTTGCGCGAGGTGCAAGCACCAAGCGTGCTTGTGAAAAAAAAAAAAGGGGGTTGGGGTGATGGGGGGGAGATGGGGGGGAAATTGCACAAGTATTTCGACTAAAGCATTGCCCCTGTAAATGAATCTGAAAAAAAAATGATCCAAGTCTCTTAATTTCCGAGATCCACCTAAAGGGGGTGAAAAGGGGGGCGGAGGGGGGGCAACTGAGAAATGGTTTTTACTTTACCGAGCCTTCTCTATACGAATCCGTAAAAAGAAAAAAATACGGGTCTCGTAGTTTCCGAGATACGATAGGGAGGGGGGAGAAGGGGGGTGAAAAGGGGAGGTTTGGCACTTTTCCCGTAGGTTTGAGAGTTACTTAATTACGAATCTGTCAAAATATACCCACCTCCCCATCCACCATCTGGGAGAACAATTATGTCAATGAGTGAGTGAGTGAGTCAGTCAGTCAGTGAGTGGTAATTTAGCTTTATATAATACTAGTATTTGCGTGTTGCGCGAGGTGCAAGCACCTCGCGTGCTTGTGAAAAAAAAATTGGGGCGGGGTGATGGGTTGGTGTAGTATTTGCGTGTTGCGCGAGGTGCAAGCACCTCGCGTGATTGTGAAAAAAACTAAAGCATTGCCCCTCTATATCAAATATTTGCGTGTTGCGCGAGGTGCAAGCACCTCACGTGCTAGTGGAAAAAAAAAAGTGGGGGGGGCGGGGGTGATGGGGGGGGTTTAGTATTTGCGTGTTGCGCGAGGTGCAAGCACCACGCGTGCTTGTGAAAAAAAAAAAAGGGGGGTGGGGTGATGGGGGGGAGATGGGGGGGAAATTGCACAAGTATTTCGACTAAAGCATTGCCCCTCTAAATGAATCTGAAAAAAAAATGTTCCAAGTCTCTTAGATTCCGAGATCCGCCTAAAGGGGAGGAGAAGGGGGGCGGGGGGGGACTTTGAAAAATGGTTTTTACTTTACCGAGCCTCCTCTATACGAATCCGTAAAAAGAAAAAAATACGGGTCTCGTAGTTTCCGAGATACGATAGGGGGGGGGGGAGAAGGGGGGGGAAAAGGGGAGGTTTGGCACTTTTCCCGTAGGTTTGAGAGTTACTTGTTTACGAATCTGTCAAAATATACCCACCTCCCCATCCACCATCTGGGAGAACAATTATGTCAATGAGTCAGTCAGTCAGTGAGTGAGTGAGTGAGTGGTAATTTAGCTTTATATAATATAATAACTAGTATTTGCGCGTTGCACGAGGTGCAAGCACCTCGCGTGCTTGTGAAAAAAAAAAAGGGGGGGTGATGGGGGGGGTTTAGTATTTGCGTGTTGCGCGAGGTGCAAGCACCTCGCGTGCTTGTGAAAAAAACTAAAGCATTGCCCCTCTAAATCAAGTATTTGCATGTTGCGCGAGGTGCAAGCACCTCGCGTGCATTTTATAAAAAAAAAAAAAATGGGGGGGGGTGATGGGGGGGGTTTAGTATTTGGGTGTTGCGCGAGGTGCAAGCACCTCGCGAGCTTGTGAAAAAAAAAAAAAAAGAGGGGGGGGGTTGATGGGGGGGGGTTGCACAAGTATTTCGACTAAAGCATTGCCCCTCTAAGTGAATCTGAAAAAAAAAATGTTCCAAGTCTCTTAGAATCCGAGATCCGCCTAAGGGGGGGGAGAAGGGGGGCGGGGGGGGCGGACTTTGAAAAATGGTTTTTACTTTACCGAGCCTCCTCTATACGAATCCGTAAAAAACAAAAAATACGGGTCTCATAGTTTCCGAGATACGATAGGGAGGGGGGAGAAGGGGGATGAAAAGGGGAGGTTTGGCACTTTTCCCGTAGGTTTGAGAGTTACTTGTTTACCAATCTGTCAAAATATACCCACGACCCCATCCACTATCTGGGAGAACAATAATGTCAATGAGTCAGTGAGTGAGTGAGTGAGTAAGTGGTAATTTAGCTTTATATAATATGACTAGTACTTGCGTGTTGCGCGAGGTGCAAGCACCTCGCGTGCTTGTGAAAAAAAAAAAAGGGGAGGGGGGTGATGGGGGGGTTTAGTATTTGCGTGTTGCGCGAGGTGCAAGCAGCTCGCGTGCTTGTGAAAAAAAAAAAAAAAGAATGGGTGGGGGGTGATGGGGGGGTTTAGTATTTGCGTGTTACGCGAGGTGCAAGCAGCTCGCGTGCTTGTGGAAAAAAAAAAAAATTGGGGGTGGGGGGGTGAAGGGGGAGATGGGGGGCAGATGGGGGGGTTGATGGGGGAGATGGGGGGGTTTAGTATTTGCGAGTCGCGCGAGGTGCAAGCACCTCGCGTGCTTGTGAAATAAAAAAAAATAAAAAAAGGGGGGAGGGGTGATGGGGGGGGGGGTTGCAGAAGTATTTTGATTAAAGCATTGCCCCTGTAAATGAATCTGAAAAAAAAATGATCCAAGTCTCTTAATTTCCGAGACCCGCCTAAAGGGAGTGAGAAGGGGGGCGGAAGGGGGGGGGGGCGACTGAAAAATGGTTTTTACTTTACCGAGCCTCCTCTATACGAATCCGTAAAAAAAAAATACGAGTCTCGTAGTTTCCGAGATACGATAGGGAAGGGGGAGAAGGGGGGTGAAAAGGGGAGGTTTGGCACTTTTCCCGTAGGTTTGAGAGTTACTTGTTTACGAATCTGTCAAAATATACCCACCTCCCCATCCACCATCTGGAAGAACAATTATGTCAATGAGTCAGTGAGTCAGTCAGTGGTAATTTAGCTTTATATAGTATAACTAGTATTTGCGTTTTGCGCGAGGTGCAAGCACCTCGCGTGCTTGTGGAAAAAGGAAAATGGGGGGTTGATGGGGAGGGTCGTACAATTATTTTGACTAAAGCATTGCCCCTCTAAAGGAATCTGAAAAAAAATAATGTTCCAAGTCTCTTAATTTCCGAGATTCGCCTAAAGGGGGTGAGAAGGGGGGCAAGGGGGACGACTTTGAAAAATGGTTTTTACTTTATCGAGCCTCCTCTATACGAATCCGTAAAAAACAAAAAATACGGGTCTCGTAGTTCCCGAGATACGATAGGGAGGTGGCAGAAGGGGGTGAAAAGGGGAGGTTTGGCACTTTTCCCTTAGGTTTGAGAGTTACTTGTTTACCAATCTGTCAAAATATACCCACGACCCCATCCACCATCTGGGAGAACAATTATGTCAGTGAGTCAGTCAGTCAGTGGTAATTTAGCTTTATATATTTAGTATAACTAGTATTTGCGTTTTGCGCGAGGTGCAAGCACCTCGCGTGCTTGTGGAAAAAGAAAAATGGGGGGTTGATGGGGAGGGTCGTACAATTATTTTGACTAAAGCATTGCCCCTCTAAAGGAATCTGAAAAAAAAAAAATGTTCCAAGTCTCTTAATTTCCGAGATTCGCCTAAAGGGGGTGAGAAGGGGGGCAAGGGGGACGACTTTGAAAAATGTTTTTTACTTTATCGAGCCTCCTCTATACGAATCCGTAAAAAACAAAAAATACGGGTCTCGTAGTTTCCGAGATACGATAGGGAGGGGGAAGAAGGGGCGTGAAAAGGGGAGGTTTGGCACTTTTTCCGTAGATTTGAGAGTTACTTGTTTACGAATCTGTCAAAATATACCCACCTCCCCATCCACCATCTGGGAGAACAATTATGTCAGTGAGTCAGTCAGTCAGTGGTAATTTAGCTTTATATATTTAGTATAACTAGTATTTGCGTTTTGCGCGAGGTGCAAGCACCTCGCGTGCTTGTGGAAAAAGAAAAATGGGGGGTTGATGGGGAGGGTCGTACAATTATTTTGACTAAAGCATTGCCCCTCTAAAGGAATCTGAAAAAAAAAATCCAAGTCTCTTAATTTCCGAGATCCGCCTAAAGGGGGTGAGAAGGGGGGCAAGGGGGGCGACTTTGAAAAATGTTTTTTACTTTATCGAGCCTCCTCTATACGAATCCGTAAAAAACAAAAATACGGGTCTCGTAGTTTCCGAGATACGATAGGGAGGGGGAAGAAGGGGCGTGAAAAGGGGAGGTTTGGCACTTTTCCCTTAGGTTTGAGAGTTACTTGTTTACCAATCTGTCAAAATATACCCACGACCCCATCCACCATCTGGGAGAACAATAATGTCAATGAGTCAGTCAGTCCCTGAGTCAGTGGTAACTTAGCTTTATATAGTATAACTAGTATTTGCGTGTTGCGCGAGGTGCAAGCACCTCGCGTGCTTGTGAAAAAAAAAAAAGGGGGGGTGGGTGATTGGGGTGATAGGGGGGTTTAGTCGCGTGCTTGTGAAAAAAACTAAAGCATTGCCCCTCTAAATCAAGTATTTGCGTGTTGCGCGAGGTGCAAGCACCTCGCGTGCTTGTGAAAAAAAAAAAAAAAAAAAAGGGGGGGGGAAATGGGGGGGGGTTGCACAATTATTTCGACTAAAGCATTGCCCCTCTAAATGAATCTGAAAAAAAAAATGTTCCAAGTCTCTTAGATTCCGAGATCCGCCTAAAGGGGGGGAGAAGGGGGGCGGGGGGGGGGGACTTTGAAAAATGGTTTTTACTTTACCGAGCCTCCTCTATACGAATCCGTAAAAAACAAAAAATACGGGTCTCATAGTTTCCGAGATACGATAGGGAGGGGGGAGAAGGGGGGTGAAAAGGGGAGGTTTGGCACTTTTCCCGTAGGTTTGAGAGTTACTTGTTTACCAATCTGTCAAAATATACCCACGACCCCATCCACTATCTGGGAGAACAATAATGTCAATGAGTCAGTGAGTGAGTGAGTGAGTAAGTGGTAATTTAGCTTTATATAATATGACTAGTATTTGCGTGTTGCGCGAGGTGCAAGCAGCTCGCGTGCTTGTGAAAAAAAAAAAAAAAGATTGGGTGGGGGGTGATGGGGGGGTTTAGTATTTGCGTGTTACGCGAGGTGCAAGCAGCTCGCGTGCTTGTGGAAAAAAAAAAAAAAATTGGGGGTGGGGGGGTGATGGGGGAGATGGGGGGCAGATGGGGGGGTTGATGGGGGAGATGGGGGGGTTTAGTATTTGCGAGTTGCGCGAGGTGCAAGCACCTCGCGTGCTTGTGAAAAAAAAAAAAAAAAAAAAGGGGGGGGGAAATGGGGGGGGGGTTGCACAATTATTTCGACTAAAGCATTGCCCCTCTAAATGAATCTGAAAAAAAAAATGTTCCAAGTCTCTTAGATTCCGAGATCCGCCTAAAGGGGGGGAGAAGGGGGGCGGGGGGGGGGGACTTTGAAAAATGGTTTTTACTTTACCGAGCCTCCTCTATACGAATCCGTAAAAAACAAAAAATACGGGTCTCATAGTTTCCGAGATACGATAGGGAGGGGGGAGAAGGGGGGTGAAAAGGGGAGGTTTGGCACTTTTCCCGTAGGTTTGAGAGTTACTTGTTTACGAATCTGTCAAAATATACCCACCTCCCCATCCACCATCTGGGAGAACAATTATGTCAATGAGTGAGTGAATGAGTCAGTCAGTCAGTGAGTGGTAATTTAGCTTTATATAATACTAATATTTGCGTGTTGCGCGAGGTGCAAGCACCTCGCGTGCTTGTGAAAAAAAAAATTGGGGCGGGGTGATGGGTTGGTTTAGTATTTGCGTGTTGCGCGAGGTGCAAGCACCTCGCGTGCTTGTGAAAAAAACTAAAGCATTGCCCCTCTAAATCAAGTATTTGCGTGTTGCGCGAGGTACAAGCACCTCGCGTGCTTGTGAAAAAAAAAGTGGGGGGGGAGATGGGGGGTTTAGCATTTGCGTGTTGCGCGAGGTGCAAGCACCTCGCGTGCTTGTAAAAAAAAAAAAAGGGGGGGTGTAATGAGGGGGAGGGTTGCACAATTATTTTGACTAAAGCATTGCCCCTCTCATTGAATCTGAAAAAAAAATGTTCCAAGTCTCTTAATTTCCGAGATCCGCCTAAAGGGGGTGAAAAGGGGGGCGGAAGGGGGGGCAACTGAAAAATGGTTTTTACTTTACCGAGCCTTCTCTATACGAATCCGTAAAAAGAAAAAAATACGGGTCTCGTAGTTTCCGAGATACGATAGGGGGGGGGGGCAGAAGGGGGGGGAAAAGGGGAGGTTTGGCACTTTTCCCGTAGGTTTGAGAGTTACTTGTTTACGAATCTGTCAAACTATACCCACCTCCCCATCCACCATCTGGGAGAACAATTATGTCAATGAGTCAGTCAGTCAGTGAGTGAGTGAGTGGTAATTGGATGATTGGATTGGAATTGGATTTGATGGGGGGGGTTTAGTATTTGCATGTTGCGCGAGGTGCAAGCACCTCGCGTGCTTTTTATAAAAAAATAAAAAATAAAAATGGGGGGGGGTGATGGGGGGGGTTTAGTATTTGGGTGTTGCGCGAGGTGCAAGCACCTCGCGTGCTTGTGAAAAAAAAAAAGAAAAAAAATGGGGGGGGGGGGGGGTGATGGGGGGGGGTTTAGTATTTGCGTGTTGCGCGAGGTGCAAGCACCACGCGTGCTTGTGAAAAAAAAAAGTGGGGGGGGGGGCGGGGGTGAGGGGGGGGTTTAGTATTTGCGTGTTGCGCGAGGTGCAAGCACCTCGCGTGCTTGTGAAAAAAAAAAAAAAAATGGGGGAGGTTATGGGGGGATGGGTTGCAGAAGTATTTTGACTAAAGCATTGCCCCTCTAAATGAATATGAAAAAAAAAATGTTCAAAGTCTCTTAATTTCCGAGATCCGCCTAAAGGGGGTGAGAAGGGGGGTGGGGGGGCGACTTTGATAAATGGTTTTTACTTTACCGAGCCTCCTCTATACGAATCCGTAAAAAGAAAAACATACGGGGTCTCGTAGTTTCCGAGATACGATAGGGGGGGGGGGGGAGAAGGGGGAGGAAAAGGGGAGGTTTGGCACTTTTCCCGTAGGTTTGAGAGTTACTTGTTTACGAATCTGTCAAAATATACCCACCTCCCCATCCACCATCTGGGAGAACAATTATGTCAATGAGTGAGTCAGTCAGTCAGTCAGTCAGTCAGTGGTAATTTAGCTTTATATAGTATAATAACTAGTATTTGCGCGTTGCGCGAGGTGCAAGCACCTCGCGTGCTTGTGAAAAAAAAAAAAAATAATAATGGGGGGCGGTTTAAAATTTGCATGTTGCGCGAGGTGCAAGCACCTCGCGTGCTTGTGAAAAAAAAAAAAAAAAAATAATGGGGGGCGGTTTAAAATTTGCATGTTGCGCGAGGTATAAGCACCTCGCGTGCATTTTATAAAAAAAAAAAAATGGGGTGGGTGATGGGGGGGGTTTAGTATTTGGGTGTTGCGCGAGGTGCAAGCACCTCGCGAGCTTGTGAAAAAAAAAAAAAAAGAGGGAAGGGGTGATGGGGGGGGGGGGTTGCACAAGTATTTCGACTAAAGCATTGCCCCTCTAAATGAATCTGAAAAAAAAAAATGTTCCAAGTCTCTTAGATTCCGAGATCCGCCTAAAGGGGGGGAGAAGGGGGGCGGGGGGGGACTTTGAAAAATGGTTTTTACTTTACCGAGCCTCCTCTATACGAATCCGTAAAAAACAAAAAATACGGGTCTCATAGTTTCCGAGATACGATAGGGAGGGGGGAGAAGGGGGGTGAAAAGGGGAGGTTTGGCACTTTTCCCGTAGGTTTAAGAGTTACTTGTTTACGAATCTGTCAAAATATACCCACCTGTGGTAGCTATTTATCACTACTTTTTTCCAACTCGAGCGCGTGCCACGCGGATGGCCACAACCGGCGTTAGATCCAAAAATATCCCGGGGTTTTCGTCAAATGGGGATTACAATTTCAAACAATTGATAATCGCGACCCAATTATCGGTTGCAAATGGCGATTCCAAACGATATTTTACTTTACCCACCTCCCCATCCACCATCTGGGAGAACAATTATATCAGTGAGTCAGTCAGTGGTAATTTAGCTTTATATAGTATAACTAGTATTTGCGTTTTGCGCGAGGTGCAAGCACCTCGCGTGCTTGTGGAAAAAGGAAAATGGGGGGTTGATGGGGAGGGTCGTACAATTATTTTGACTAAAGCATTGCCCCTCTAAAGGAATCTGAAAAAAAATAATGTTCCAAGTCTCTTAATTTCCGAGATTCGCCTAAAGGGGGTGAGAAGGGGGGCAAGGGGGACGACTTTGAAAAATGGTTTTTACTTTATCGAGCCTCCTCTATACGAATCCGTAAAAAACAAAAAATACGGGTCTCGTAGTTCCCGAGATACGATAGGGAGGTGGCAGAAGGGGGTGAAAAGGGGAGGTTTGGCACTTTTCCCTTAGGTTTGAGAGTTACTTGTTTACCAATCTGTCAAAATATACCCACGACCCCATCCACCATCTGGGAGAACAATTATGTCAGTGAGTCAGTCAGTCAGTGGTAATTTAGCTTTATATATTTAGTATAACTAGTATTTGCGTTTTGCGCGAGGTGCAAGCACCTCGCGTGCTTGTGGAAAAAGAAAAATGGGGGGTTGATGGGGAGGGTCGTACAATTATTTTGACTAAAGCATTGCCCCTCTAAAGGAATCTGAAAAAAAAAAAATGTTCCAAGTCTCTTAATTTCCGAGATTCGCCTAAAGGGGGTGAGAAGGGGGGCAAGGGGGACGACTTTGAAAAATGTTTTTTACTTTATCGAGCCTCCTCTATACGAATCCGTAAAAAACAAAAAATACGGGTCTCGTAGTTTCCGAGATACGATAGGGAGGGGGAAGAAGGGGCGTGAAAAGGGGAGGTTTGGCACTTTTTCCGTAGATTTGAGAGTTACTTGTTTACGAATCTGTCAAAATATACCCACCTCCCCATCCACCATCTGGGAGAACAATTATGTCAGTGAGTCAGTCAGTCAGTGGTAATTTAGCTTTATATATTTAGTATAACTAGTATTTGCGTTTTGCGCGAGGTGCAAGCACCTCGCGTGCTTGTGGAAAAAGAAAAATGGGGGGTTGATGGGGAGGGTCGTACAATTATTTTGACTAAAGCATTGCCCCTCTAAAGGAATCTGAAAAAAAAAATCCAAGTCTCTTAATTTCCGAGATCCGCCTAAAGGGGGTGAGAAGGGGGGCAAGGGGGGCGACTTTGAAAAATGTTTTTTACTTTATCGAGCCTCCTCTATACGAATCCGTAAAAAACAAAAATACGGGTCTCGTAGTTTCCGAGATACGATAGGGAGGGGGAAGAAGGGGCGTGAAAAGGGGAGGTTTGGCACTTTTCCCTTAGGTTTGAGAGTTACTTGTTTACCAATCTGTCAAAATATACCCACGACCCCATCCACCATCTGGGAGAACAATAATGTCAATGAGTCAGTCAGTCCCTGAGTCAGTGGTAACTTAGCTTTATATAGTATAACTAGTATTTGCGTGTTGCGCGAGGTGCAAGCACCTCGCGTGCTTGTGAAAAAAAAAAAAGGGGGGGTGGGTGATTGGGGTGATAGGGGGGTTTAGTCGCGTGCTTGTGAAAAAAACTAAAGCATTGCCCCTCTAAATCAAGTATTTGCGTGTTGCGCGAGGTGCAAGCACCTCGCGTGCTTGTGAAAAAAAAAAAAAAAAAAAAGGGGGGGGGAAATGGGGGGGGGTTGCACAATTATTTCGACTAAAGCATTGCCCCTCTAAATGAATCTGAAAAAAAAAATGTTCCAAGTCTCTTAGATTCCGAGATCCGCCTAAAGGGGGGGAGAAGGGGGGCGGGGGGGGGGACTTTGAAAAATGGTTTTTACTTTACCGAGCCTCCTCTATACGAATCCGTAAAAAACAAAAAATACGGGTCTCATAGTTTCCGAGATACGATAGGGAGGGGGGAGAAGGGGGGTGAAAAGGGGAGGTTTGGCACTTTTCCCGTAGGTTTGAGAGTTACTTGTTTACCAATCTGTCAAAATATACCCACGACCCCATCCACTATCTGGGAGAACAATAATGTCAATGAGTCAGTGAGTGAGTGAGTGAGTAAGTGGTAATTTAGCTTTATATAATATGACTAGTATTTGCGTGTTGCGCGAGGTGCAAGCAGCTCGCGTGCTTGTGAAAAAAAAAAAAAAAGATTGGGTGGGGGGTGATGGGGGGGTTTAGTATTTGCGTGTTACGCGAGGTGCAAGCAGCTCGCGTGCTTGTGGAAAAAAAAAAAAAATTGGGGGTGGGGGGGTGATGGGGGAGATGGGGGGCAGATGGGGGGGTTGATGGGGGAGATGGGGGGGTTTAGTATTTGCGAGTTGCGCGAGGTGCAAGCACCTCGCGTGCTTGTGAAAAAAAAAAAAAAAAAAAAGGGGGGGGGACATGGGGGGGGGTTGCACAATTATTTCGACTAAAGCATTGCCCCTCTAAATGAATCTGAAAAAAAAAATGTTCCAAGTCTCTTAGATTCCGAGATCCGCCTAAAGGGGGGGAGAAGGGGGGCGGGGGGGGGGACTTTGAAAAATGGTTTTTACTTTACCGAGCCTCCTCTATACGAATCCGTAAAAAACAAAAAATACGGGTCTCATAGTTTCCGAGATACGATAGGGAGGGGGGAGAAGGGGGGTGAAAAGGGGAGGTTTGGCACTTTTCCCGTAGGTTTGAGAGTTACTTGTTTACGAATCTGTCAAAATATACCCACCTCCCCATCCACCATCTGGGAGAACAATTATGTCAATGAGTGAGTGAATGAGTCAGTCAGTCAGTGAGTGGTAATTTAGCTTTATATAATACTAATATTTGCGTGTTGCGCGAGGTGCAAGCACCTCGCGTGCTTGTGAAAAAAAAAATTGGGGCGGGGTGATGGGTTGGTTTAGTATTTGCGTGTTGCGCGAGGTGCAAGCACCTCGCGTGCTTGTGAAAAAAACTAAAGCATTGCCCCTCTAAATCAAGTATTTGCGTGTTGCGCGAGGTACAAGCACCTCGCGTGCTTGTGAAAAAAAAAGTGGGGGGGGAGATGGGGGGTTTAGCATTTGCGTGTTGCGCGAGGTGCAAGCACCTCGCGTGCTTGTAAAAAAAAAAAAAGGGGGGGTGTAATGAGGGGGAGGGTTGCACAATTATTTTGACTAAAGCATTGCCCCTCTCATTGAATCTGAAAAAAAAATGTTCCAAGTCTCTTAATTTCCGAGATCCGCCTAAAGGGGGTGAAAAGGGGGGCGGAAGGGGGGCAACTGAAAAATGGTTTTTACTTTACCGAGCCTTCTCTATACGAATCCGTAAAAAGAAAAAAATACGGGTCTCGTAGTTTCCGAGATACGATAGGGGGGGGGGGGGCAGAAGGGGGGGGAAAAGGGGAGGTTTGGCACTTTTCCCGTAGGTTTGAGAGTTACTTGTTTACGAATCTGTCAAACTATACCCACCTCCCCATCCACCATCTGGGAGAACAATTATGTCAATGAGTCAGTCAGTCAGTGAGTGAGTGAGTGGTAATTGGATGATTGGATTGGAATTGGATTTGATGGGGGGGGTTTAGTATTTGCATGTTGCGCGAGGTGCAAGCACCTCGCGTGCTTTTTATAAAAAAATAAAAAATAAAAATGGGGGGGGTGATGGGGGGGGTTTAGTATTTGGGTGTTGCGCGAGGTGCAAGCACCTCGCGTGCTTGTGAAAAAAAAAAAGAAAAAAAATGGGGGGGGGGGGGGGTGATGGGGGGGGGTTTAGTATTTGCGTGTTGCGCGAGGTGCAAGCACCACGCGTGCTTGTGAAAAAAAAAAGTGGGGGGGGGGGCGGGGGTGAGGGGGGGGTTTAGTATTTGCGTGTTGCGCGAGGTGCAAGCACCTCGCGTGCTTGTGAAAAAAAAAAAAAAAATGGGGGAGGTTATGGGGGGATGGGTTGCAGAAGTATTTTGACTAAAGCATTGCCCCTCTAAATGAATATGAAAAAAAAAATGTTCAAAGTCTCTTAATTTCCGAGATCCGCCTAAAGGGGGTGAGAAGGGGGGTGGGGGGGCGACTTTGATAAATGGTTTTTACTTTACCGAGCCTCCTCTATACGAATCCGTAAAAAGAAAAACATACGGGGTCTCGTAGTTTCCGAGATACGATAGGGGGGGGGGGGAGAAGGGGGAGGAAAAGGGGAGGTTTGGCACTTTTCCCGTAGGTTTGAGAGTTACTTGTTTACGAATCTGTCAAAATATACCCACCTCCCCATCCACCATCTGGGAGAACAATTATGTCAATGAGTGAGTCAGTCAGTCAGTCAGTCAGTCAGTGGTAATTTAGCTTTATATAGTATAATAACTAGTATTTGCGCGTTGCGCGAGGTGCAAGCACCTCGCGTGCTTGTGAAAAAAAAAAAAAATAATAATGGGGGGCGGTTTAAAATTTGCATGTTGCGCGAGGTGCAAGCACCTCGCGTGCTTGTGAAAAAAAAAAAAAAAAAATAATGGGGGGCGGTTTAAAATTTGCATGTTGCGCGAGGTATAAGCACCTCGCGTGCATTTTATAAAAAAAAAAAAATGGGGTGGGTGATGGGGGGGGTTTAGTATTTGGGTGTTGCGCGAGGTGCAAGCACCTCGCGAGCTTGTGAAAAAAAAAAAAAAAGAGGGAAGGGGTGATGGGGGGGGGGGTTGCACAAGTATTTCGACTAAAGCATTGCCCCTCTAAATGAATCTGAAAAAAAAAATGTTCCAAGTCTCTTAGATTCCGAGATCCGCCTAAAGGGGGGGAGAAGGGGGGCGGGGGGGGACTTTGAAAAATGGTTTTTACTTTACCGAGCCTCCTCTATACGAATCCGTAAAAAACAAAAAATACGGGTCTCATAGTTTCCGAGATACGATAGGGAGGGGGGAGAAGGGGGGTGAAAAGGGGAGGTTTGGCACTTTTCCCGTAGGTTTAAGAGTTACTTGTTTACGAATCTGTCAAAATATACCCACCTGTGGTAGCTATTTATCACTACTTTTTTCCAACTCGAGCGCGTGCCACGCGGATGGCCACAACCGGCGTTAGATCCAAAAATATCCCGGGGTTTTCGTCAAATGGGGATTACAATTTCAAACAATTGATAATCGCGACCCAATTATCGGTTGCAAATGGCGATTCCAAACGATATTTTACTTTACCCACCTCCCCATCCACCATCTGGGAGAACAATTATATCAGTGAGTGAGTCAGTGGTAATTTAGCTTTATATAGTATAATAACTAGTATTTGCGTGTTGCGCGAGGTGCAAGCACCTCGCGTGCTTGTGAAAAAAAAAGTATTTGCGTGTTGCGCGAGGTGCAAGCACCTCGCGTGCTTGTGAAAAAAAAAAAAAAAAGAGGGGGTGGGTGATGGGGGGTGGTAATGGGGGGGGGTTGCAGAAGTATTTTGACTAAAGCATTGCCCCTCTAAATTAATCTGAAAAAAAAAATGTTCCAAGTCTCTTAGGTTCCGAGATCCGCCTAAAGGGGGGGAGAAGGGGGGCAAGGGGGGGGGGGCTTTGATAAATGGTTTTTACTTTACCGAGCCTCCTCTATACGAATCCGTAAAAAGAAAAAAATACGGGTCTCGTAGTTTCCGAGATACGATAGGGGGGGGGGGAGAAGGGGGGAAGAAAAGGGGGGGTTTGGCATTTTTCCCGCAGATTTGAGAGTTACTTGTTTACGAATCTGTCAAAATATACCCACCTCCCCATCCACCATCTGGGAGAACAATTCTGTCAATGAGTGAGTCAGTCAGTCAGTGAGTGGTAATCTAGCTTTATATAGTATAACTAGTATTTGCGTGTTGCGCGAGGTGCAAGCACCTCGCGTGCTTGTGAAAAAAACTAAAGCATTGCCCCTCTAAATCAAGTATTTGCGTGTTGCGCGAGGTGCAAGCACCTCGCGTGCTTGTGAAAAAAAAGGGGGGGGGGGTGATGGGGGGAGATGGGGGGTTTAGTATTTGCGTGTTGCGCGAGGTGCAAGCACCTCGCGTGCTTGTGAAAAAAGAAAAATGGGGGGTTGATGGGGAGGGTCGTACAATTATTTTGACTAAAGCATTGCCCCTCTAAAGGAATCTGAAAAAAAAAATGTTCCAAGTCTCTTAATTTCCGAGATCCGCCTAAAGGGGGTGAGAAGGGGAACAAGAGGGGCGAATTTGAAAAATGGTTTTTACTTTATCGAGCCTCCTCTATACGAATCCGTAAAAAACAAAAAACACGGGTCTCGTAGTTTCCGAGATACGATAGGGAGGGGTGAGAAGGGCGGTGAAAAGGGGAGGGTTGGCACTTTTTCTGTAGGTTTGAGAGTTACTTGTTTACGAATCTGTCAAATTATACCCACCTCCCCATCCACTATCTGGGAGAACAATAATGTCAATGAGTCAGTGAGTGAGTGAGTGAGTAAGTGGTAATTTAGCTTTATATAATATGACTAGTATTTGCGTGTTGTGCGAGGTGCAAGCACCTCGCGTGCTTGTGAAAAAAAAAAAGGGGAGGGGGGTGATGGGGGGGTTTAGTATTTGCGTGTTGCGCGAGGTGCAAGTAGCTCGCGTGCTTGTGAACAAAAAAAAAAAAGAATGGGTGGGGTGTGATGGGGGGGTTTAGTATTTGCGTGTTGCGCGAGGTGCAAGCAGTTCGCGTGCTTGAGGAAAAAAAAAAAATTGGGGGGGGGGGGGGGTGATGGGGGAGATGGGGGGCAGATGGGGGGGTTGATGGGGGAGATGGGGGGGTTTAGTATTTGCGAGTTGCGCGAGGTGCAAGCACCTCGCGTGCTTGTGAAATAAAAAAAAATAAAAAAAAGGGGGGAGGGGTGATGGGGGGGCGGGTTGCAGAAGTATTTTGACTAAAGCATTGCCCCTCTAAATGAATCTGAAAAAAAAATGATCCAAGTCTCTTAATTTCCGAGACCCGCCTAAAGGGAGTGAGAAGGGGGGCGGGGGGGGGGGGGCGACTGAAAAATGGTTTTTACTTTACCGAGCCTCCTCTATACGAATCCGTAAAAAAAAATACGAGTCTCGTAGTTTCCGAGATACGATAGGGAAGGGGGAGAAGGGGGGTGAAAAGGGAAGGTTTGGCACTTTTCCCGTAGGTTTGAGAGTTACTTGTTTACGAATCTGTCAAAATATACCCACCTCCCCATCCACCATCTGGAAGAACAATTATGTCAATGAGTCAGTGAGTCAGTCAGTGGTAATTTAGCTTTATATAGTGTAACTAGTATTTGCGTGTTGCGCGAGGTGCAAGCACCTCGCGTGCTTGTGAAAAAAAAAGAAAAATGGGGGGTGTTGCATAATTATTTCGACTAAAGCATTGCCCCTCTAAAATAATCAGAAAAAAAAAATCCAAGTCTCTTAATTTCCGAGATCCGCCTAAAGGGGGTGAGAAGGGGGGCAAGGGGGGCGACTTTGAAAAATGTTTTTTACTTTATCGAGCCTCCTCTATACGAATCCGTAAAAAACAAAAAATACGGGTCTCGTAGTTTCCGAGATACGATAGGGAGGGGGAAGAAGGGGCGTGAAAAGGGGAGGTTTGGCACTTTTTCCGTAGATTTGAGAGTTACTTGTTTACGAATCTGTCAAAATATACCCACCTCCCCATCCACCATCTGGGAGAACAATTATGTCAGTGAGTCAGTCAGTCAGTGGTAATTTAGCTTTATATATTTAGTATAACTAGTATTTGCGTGTTGCGCGAGGTGCAAGCACCTCGCGTGCTTGTGGAAAAAGAAAAATGGGGGGTTGATGGGGAGGGTCGTACAATTATTTTGACTAAAGCATTGCCCCTCCAAAGGAATCTGAAAAAAAAAATGTTCCAAGTCTCTTAATTTCCGAGATTCGCCAAAAGGGGGTGAGAAGGGGGGCAAGGGGGACGACTTTGAAAAATGGTTTTTACTTTATCGAGCCTCCTCTATACGAATCCGTAAAAAACAAAAAATACGGGTCTCGTAGTTCCCGAGATAAGATAGGGAGGTGGCAGAAGGGGGTGAAAAGGGGAGGTTTGGCACTTTTCCCGTAGGTTTGAGAGTTACTTGTTTACCAATCTGTCAAAATATACCCACGACCCCATCCACCATCTGGGAGAACAATAATGTCAATGAGTCAGTCAGTCAGTGAGTCAGTGGTAATTTAGCTTTATATAGTATAACTAGTATTTGCGTGTTGCGCGAGGTGCAAGCACCTCGCGTGCTTGTGAAAAAAAAAAAAGGGGGGGTGGGTGATTGGGGTGATAGGGGGGTTTAGTCGCGTGCTTGTGAAAAAAACTAAAGCATTGCCCCTCTAAATCAAGTATTTGCGTGTTGCGCGAGGTGCAAGCACCTCGCGTGCTTGTGAAAAAAAAAAAAAAAAAAAGAGGGGGGGAAATGGGGGGGGGGGGGTTGCACAATTATTTCGACTAAAGCATTGCCCCTCTAAATGAATCTGAAAAAAAAAATGTTCCAAGTCTCTTAGATTCCGAGATCCGCCTAAAGGGGGGGAGAAGGGGGGCGGGGGGGGGGACTTTGAAAAATGGTTTTTACTTTACCGAGCCTCCTCTATACGAATCCGTAAAAAACAAAAAATACGGGTCTCATAGTTTCCGAGATACGATAGGGAGGGGGGAGAAGGGGGGTGAAAAGGGGAGGTTTGGCACTTTTCCCGTAGGTTTGAGAGTTACTTGTTTACCAATCTGTCAAAATATACCCACGACCCCATCCACTATCTGGGAGAACAATAATGTCAATGAGTCAGTGAGTGAGTGAGTGAGTAAGTGGTAATTTAGCTTTATATAATATGACTAGTATTTGCGTGTTGCGCGAGGTGCAAGCAGCTCGCGTGCTTGTGAAAAAAAAAAAAAAAGATTGGGTGGGGGGTGATGGGGGGGTTTAGTATTTGCGTGTTACGCGAGGTGCAAGCAGCTCGCGTGCTTGTGGAAAAAAAAAAAAAATTGGGGGTGGGGGGGTGATGGGGGAGATGGGGGGCAGATGGGGGGGTTGATGGGGGAGATGGGGGGGTTTAGTATTTGCGAGTTGCGCAAGGTGCAAGCACCTCGCGTGCTTGTGAAAAAAAAAAAAAAAAAAAGAGGGGGGGAAATGGGGGGGGGGGGTTGCACAATTATTTCGACTAAAGCATTGCCCCTCCAAAGGAATCTGAAAAAAAAAATGTTCCAAGTCTCTTAATTTCCGAGATTCGCCTAAAGGGGGTGAGAAGGGGGGCAAGGGGGACGACTTTGAAAAATGGTTTTTACTTTATCGAGCCTCCTCTATACGAATCCGTAAAAAACAAAAAATACGGGTCTCGTAGTTCCCGAGATACGATAGGGAGGTGGCAGAAGGGGGTGAAAAGGGGAGGTTTGGCACTTTTCCCGTAGGTTTGAGAGTTACTTGTTTACCAATCTGTCAAAATATACCCACGACCCCATCCACCATCTGGGAGAACAATAATGTCAATGAGTCAGTCAGTCAGTGAGTCAGTGGTAATTTAGCTTTATATAGTATAACTAGTATTTGCGTGTTGCGCGAGGTGCAAGCACCTCGCGTGCTTGTGAAAAAAAAAAAGGGGGGGTGGGTGATTGGGGTGATAGGGGGGTTTAGTCGCGTGCTTGTGAAAAAAACTAAAGCATTGCCCCTCTAAATCAAGTATTTGCGTGTTGCGCGAGGTGCAAGCACCTCGCGTGCTTGTGAAAAAAAAAAAAAAAAAAAGAGGGGGGGAAATGGGGTGGGGGTTGCACAATTATTTCGACTAAAGCATTGCCCCTCTAAATGAATCTGAAAAAAAAAATGTTCCAAGTCTCTTAGATTCCGAGATCCGCCTAAAGGGGGGGAGAAGGGGGGCGGGGGGGGGGACTTTGAAAAATGGTTTTTACTTTACCGAGCCTCCTCTATACGAATCCGTAAAAAACAAAAAATACGGGTCTCATAGTTTCCGAGATACGATAGGGAGGGGGGAGAAGGGGGGTGAAAAGGGGAGGTTTGGCACTTTTCCCGTAGGTTTGAGAGTTACTTGTTTACCAATCTGTCAAAATATAACCACGACCCCATCCACTATCTGGGAGAACAATAATGTCAATGAGTCAGTGAGTGAGTGAGTGAGTAAGTGGTAATTTAGCTTTATATAATATGACTAGTATTTGCGTGTTGCGCGAGGTGCAAGCAGCTCGCGTGCTTGTGAAAAAAAAAAAAAAGATTGGGTGGGGGGTGATGGGGGGGTTTAGTATTTGCGTGTTACGCGAGGTGCAAGCAGCTCGCGTGCTTGTGGAAAAAAAAAAAAAAATTGGGGGTGGGGGGGTGATGGGGGAGATGGGGGGCAGATGGGGGGGTTGATGGGGGAGATGGGGGGGTTTAGTATTTGCGAGTTGCGCGAGGTGCAAGCACCTCGCGTGCTTGTGAAATAAAAAAAAATAAAAAAAAAAGGGGAGGGGTGATGGGGGGGGGTTGCAGAAGTATTTTGACTAAAGCATTGCCCCTCTAAATGAATCTGAAAAAAAAATGATCCAAGTCTCTTAATTTCCGAGACCCGCCTAAAGGGAGTGAGAAGGGGGGCAGGGGGGGGGGGGCGACTGAAAAATGGTTTTTACTTTACCGAGCCTCCTCTATACGAATCCGTAAAAAAAAATACGAGTCTCGTAGTTTCCGAGATACGATAGGGAAGGGGGAGAAGGGGGGTGAAAAGGGGAGGTTTGGCACTTTTCCCGTAGGTTTGAGAGTTACTTGTTTACGAATCTGTCAAAATATACCCACCTCCCCATCCACCATCTGGAAGAACAATTATGTCAATGAGTCAGTGAGTCAGTCAGTGGTAATTTAGCTTTATATAGTATAACTAGTATTTGCGTGTTGCGCGAGGTGCAAGCACCTCACGTGCTTGTGAAAAAAAAGAAAAATGGGGGGGTGTTGCATAATTATTTCGACTAAAGCATTGCTCCTCTAAAATAATCAGAAAAAAAAAATCCAAGTCTCTTAATTTCCGACATCCACCTAAAGGGGATGAGAAGGGGGGCAAGGGGGGCGACTTTGAAAAATGTTTTTTACTTTATCGAGCCTCCTCTATACGAATCCGTAAAAAACAAAAAATACGGGTCTCGTAGTTTCCGAGATACGATAGGCAGGGGGAAGAAGGGGCGTGAAAAGGGGAGGTTTGGCACTTTTTCCGTAGATTTGAGAGTTACTTGTTTACGAATCTGTCAAAATATACCCACCTCCCCATCCACCATCTGGGAGAACAATTATGTCAGTGAGTCAGTCAGTCAGTGGTAATTTAGCTTTATATATTTAGTATAACTAGTATTTGCGTGTTGCGCGAGGTGCAAGCACCTCGCGTGCTTGTGGAAAAAGAAAAATGGGGGGTTGATGGGGAGGGTCGTACAATTATTTTGACTAAAGCATTGCCCCTCTAAAGGAATCTGAAAAAAAAAATGTTCCAAGTCTCTTAATTTCCGAGATTCGCCTAAAGGGGGTGAGAAGGGGGGCAAGGGGGACGACTTTGAAAAATGGTTTTTACTTTATCGAGCCTCCTCTATACGAATCCGTAAAAAACAAAAAATACGGGTCTCGTAGTTCCCGAGATACGATAGGGAGGTGGCAGAAGGGGGTGAAAAGGGGAGGTTTGGCACTTTTCCCGTAGGTTTGAGAGTTACTTGTTTACCAATCTGTCAAAATATACCCACGACCCCATCCACCATCTGGGAGAACAATAATGTCGATGAGTCAGTCAGTCAGTGAGTCAGTGGTAATTTAGCTTTATATAGTATAACTAGTATTTGCGTGTTGCGCGAGGTGCGAGCACCTCGCGTGCTTGTGAAAAAAAAAAAAAGGGGGGGTGGGTGATTGGGGTGATAGGGGGGTTTAGTCGCATGCTTGTGAAATAAAGCATTGCCCCTCTAAATCAAGTATTTGCGTGTTGCGCGAGGTGCAAGCACCTCGCGTGCTTGTGAAACAAAAAAAAAAAAAAAGGAGGGGGGGGAAATGGGGGGGGGGTTGCACAATTATTTCGACTAAAGCATTGCCCCTCTAAATGAATCTGAAAAAAAAAAATGTTCCAAGTCTCTTAGATTCCGAGATCCGCCTAAAGGGGGGGAGAAGGGGGGCGGGGGGGGGGGGACTTTGAAAAATGGTTTTTACTTTACCGAGCCTCCTCTATACGAATCCGTAAAAAGAAAAAAATACGGGTCTCGTAGTTTCCGAGATACGATAGGGGAGGGGGGGGGGGAGAAGGGGGGGAAAAGGGGAGGTTTGGCACTTTTCCCGTAGGTTTGAGAGTTACTTGTTTACCAATCTGTCAAAATATACCCACCTCCCCATCCACCATCTGGGAGAACAATTATGTCAATGAGTGAGTGAGTCAGTCAGTGGTAATCTAGCTTTATATAGTATAACTAGTATTTGCGTGTTGCGCGAGGTTCAAGCACCTCGCGTGCTTGTGAAAAAAACTAAAGCATTGCCCCTCTAAATCAAGTATTTGCGTGTTGCGCGAGGTGCAAGCACCTCGCGTGCTTGTGAAAAAAAAAGTGGGGGGGGAGATAGGGGGGTTTTGCATTTGCGTGTTGCGCGAGGTGCAAGCACCTCGCGTGCTTGTGAAAAAAAAAAAAGGGGGGGTGTAATGAGGGGGGGTGATGGGGGGGGGTTGCACAATTATTTTGACTAAAGCATTGCCCCTCTAATTGAATCTGAAAAAAAAAATGTTCCAAGTCTCTTAATTTCCGAGATCCGCCTAAAGGGGGTGAAAAGGGGGGCGGAGGGGGGGCAACTGAAAAATGGTTTTTACTTTACCGAGCCTTCTCTATACGAATCTGTAAAAAGAAAAAAATACGGGTCTCGTAGTTTCCGAGATACGATAGGGGGGGGGGGGGGCAGAAGGGGGGGGAAAAGGGGAGGTTTGGCACTTTTCCCGTAGGTTTGAGAGTTACTTGTTTACGAATCTGTCAAAATATACCCACCTCCCCATCCACCATCTGGGAGAATAATTATGTCAATGAGTCAGTCAGTGAGTGAGTGAGTGAGTGAGTGGTAATTTAGCTTTATATAATATAATAACTAGTATTTGCGCATTGCGCGAGGTGCAAGCACCTCGCGTGCTTGTGAAAAAAAAAAAAAAATAATAATGGGGGGCGGTTTAAAATTTGCATGTTACGCGAGGTGCAAGCACCTCGCGTGCTTGTGAAAAAAAAAAGGGGGGGTGATGGGGGGGGTTTAGTATTTGCGTGTTGCGCGAGGTGCAAGCACTTCGCGTGCTTGTGAAAAAAACTAAAGCATTGCCCCTCTAAATCAAGTATTTGCGTGTTGCGCGAGGTGCAAGCACCTCGCGTGCATTTTATAAAAAAATAAAAATGGGGGGGGTGATGGGGGGGGTTTAGTATTTGGGTGTTGCGCGAGGTGCAAGCACCTCGCGAGCTTGTGAAAAAAAAAAAAAAGGGGGGGGGGGGTGATGGGGGGGGGGGTTGCACAAGTATTTCGACTAAAGCATTGCCCCTCTAAATGAATCTGAAAAAAAAAATGTTCCAAGTCTCTTAGATTCCGAGATCCGCCTAAAGGGGGGGAGAAGGGGGGCGGGGGGGGGGACTTTGAAAAATGTTTTTTACTTTACCGAGCCTCCTCTATACGAATCCGTAAAAAGAAAAAATACGGGTCTCGTAGTTTCCGAGATACGATAGGGGGGGGAGAAGGGGGGGAATAATCGCGACCCAATTATCGGTTGCAACAGGCGATTCCAAACGATATTTTACCAATTATAATTATCTCAACAGGGTTCCATGACCGACATTTTTCAACGGGGAAGCAAATTCTATCTGTCAAGTCAGAGTAATGTCAAGATCAAATTTCTTTATGTCAAAAGGGTGCGTTCGGAAACAATCGGTACTAAACAGTAGTATTTGCGTGTTGCGCGAGGTGCAAGCACCTCGCGTGATTGTGGAAAAAGAAAAATGGGGGGTTGATGGGGAGGGTCGTACAATTATTTTGACTAAAGCATTGCCCCTCTAAAGGAATCTGAAAAAAAAAATGTTCCAAGTCTCTTAATTTCCGAGATCCGCCTAAAGGGGGTGAGAAGGGGAGCAAGAGGGGCGAATTTGAAAAATGGTTTTTACTTTACCGAGCCTCCTCTATACGAATCCGTAAAAAACAAAAAATACGGGTCTCATAGTTTCCGAGATACGATAGGGAGGGGGAGAAGGGGGGTGAAAAGGGGAGGTTTGGCACTTTTCCCGTAGGTTTGAGAGTTATTTGTTTACGAATCTGTCAAAATATACCCACCTGTGGTAGCTATTTATCACTACTTTTTTCCAACTCGAGCGCGTGCCACGCGGATGGCCACAACCGGCGTTAGATCCAAAAATATCCCGGGGTTTTCGTCAAATGGGGATTACAATTTCAAACAATTGATAATCGCGACCCAATTATCGGTTGCAACAGGCGATTCCAAACGATATTTTACCAATTATAATTAACTCAACAGGGTCACATGACCGACATTTTTCAACAAGGAAGCAAATTCTATCCGTCAAGTCAGAGTAATGTCAAGAACAAATTTCTTTAGGTCAAAAGGGTGCGTTCGGAAACGATCGGTACTAAACAATATATATATATATATATATATGTACAAAGGATGTTGTTATTTATAAAAGTAATTAATTATCAATATCTGTTTATTATGTATTTATCGATTAATTATCAATTTAATCGATATTACCATAGTTGTCAGGTAGATTATGGAAATAATTAGCAGTTTTGTATAGCAATATCAATTTATTCATTTACCGCACGGTTCGGAAAGGGTTATTTTCTGTGGAGAAGAACCGGCAAGAAACTCCACAGTTACTCTTTTCAAAACATAATTCATTTTCACATAAACATCAATTCACTATATGTACTTTACAATATTACCACAATGTGATTACTATCGTTATAACTTATAGCTTTATTTACTTGTGTATCTACTATTTCTATTACTCCATTACATATTATATAAGTAATGTTATTTATAGAATTAATACCAAATGTTCATTAAATTATCACACAATTATCAATTTCTAACACTGTCACATTAAAGTATCAAATACAAAATAATTAATTTATATTCAAATACAATAGCAATACGATAGGATTTTTATACCAATTCTACACATAAAAATATTAGAAAATTAGAAAATATTAATAAAAGTTAGAAACAACACAAGTTCACTTAACTTAGGTCCGTTCGGTGTGACTGCTCCAGAGCGACTGTGAGTGACTGTGTCTAGAACGACTGAGCGGCGGCTTTTATACACGTGTAAACAAGTGACAATGTAAACAGATTTTTTAACCTTTGTATTATAACATTAAACTATGATTAAATGATATAAAAATACAGTAAATATGTTGAAATTAATTAGTCAATTACATATTAGTCTTACGATGACAGAATTAGTAAACAAACGTTATTTTTAAAATATCGTTCAAGTATGCTGTTATACAAGACAACAATGTAAGAACAGTTTAAACTATCTTATAAATAGGTTTCGTAATAGTGTTTACAAGGTTTCGATAATATGTTGTGTATCACATGATAGAATAGTTATAATTATTATAGTGATATTTTAATTTGTGTTCAATTAAAGAAATAAACTTGAGTTAATGTAATAAACCAACTGAAATTATTTGAATAATCCATCACGTGCTTGTGAAAAAAAAAAATGGTGGGGGGTGATGGGCGGGGTTTAGTATTTGCGTGTTGCGCAAGGTGCAAGCACCTCGCGTGCTAGTGAAAAAAAAAAAAAATGTGGGGGGGCGGGTGATGGGGGGAGATGCGGGGGGTTTAGTAGTGCGTGTTGCGCGAGGTGCAAGCACCTCGCGTGCTTGTGAAAAGAAAAAAAAAAAGTGGGGGGGCGGGTGATGGGGGAAGATGGGGGGGTTTAGTATTTGCGTGTTGCGCGAGGTGCAAGTACCTCGCGTGCTTGTGAAAAAAAAAAAAAAAATGGGGGAGGTTATGGGGGGATGGGTTGCAGAAGTATTTTGACTAAAGCATTGCCCCTCTAAATGAATATGAAAAAAAAAATGTTCAAAGTCTCTTAATTTCCGAGATCCGCCTAAAGGGGGTGAGAAGGGGGGTGGGGGGGCGACTTTGATAAATGGTTTTTACTTTACCGAGCCTCCTCTATACGAATCCGTAAAAAAAATACGGGTCTCGTAGTTTCCGAGATACGATAGGGAGGGGGGAAAGGGGAGGTTTGGCACTTTTCCCATAGGTTTGAGAGTTACTTGTTTACGAATCTGTCAAAATATACCCACCTCCCCATCCACCATCTGGGAGAATAATTATGTCAGTGAGTGAGTGGTAATCGAGCTTTATATAATATAACTAGTAATTGCGAATTGCGCGAGGTGCAAGCACCTCGCATGCTTGTGAAAAAAAAAAAAAGTGGGGGCGTGATGGGGGGAGATGGGGGGGGTTTAGTATTTGCGTGTTGCGCGAGGGGCAAGAACCTCGCGTGCTTGTGAAAAAAAAAAAATAATTGGGGGTGATGGGGGGGTTGCACAATTATTTCGACTAAAGCATTGCCCCTCTAAATGAATCTGAAAAAAAAATGATCCAAGTCTCTTAAATTCCGAGATCCGCCTAAAGGGTATGAGAAGGGGGGCAAGGGGGGCGACTTTGAAAAATGTTTTTTACTTTACCGAGCCTCCTCTATACGAATCCGTAAAAAAAAATAATACGGGTCTCGTAGTTTCCGAGATACGATAGGAAAGGGGGAGAAGGGGGGTGAAAAGGGGAGGTTTGGCACTTTTCCCGTAGGTTTGAGAGTTACTTGTTTACGAATCTGTCAAAATATACCCACCTCCCCATCCACCATCTGGGAGAACAATTATGTCAATGAGTCAGTCAGTGAGTGAGTCAGTGAGTGGTTATTTAGCTTTATATAATACAACTAGTATTTGCGTGTTGCGCGAGGTGCAAGCACCTCGCGTGCATGTGAAAAAAAAATGGGGGGGGGTGATGGGGGGCGGGGTTGCACAATTATTTGGACTGAAGCATTGCCCCTCTAAATGAATCTGAAAAAAAAAATGTTCCACGTCTCTTAATTTCAGAGATCCGCCTAAAGGGGGTGAGAAGGGGGGAGAGGGGGCGACTTAGAAAAATGGTTTTTACTTTACCGAGCCTCTTCTATACGAATCCGTAAACAAAAAACAATACGGGTCTCGTAGTTTCCGAGATACGATAGGGAGGGGGGAGAAGGAGGGTGAAAAGGGGAGGTTTGGCACTTTTCCCGTAGGTTTGAGAGTTACTTATTTACGAATCTGTCAAAATATACCCACCTCCCCATCCACCATCTGGGAGAACAATTATATCAGTGAGTGAGTCAGTGGTAATTTAGCTTTATATAGTATAATAACTAGTATTTGCGTGTTGCGCGAGGTGCAAGCACCTCGCGTGCTTGTGAAAAAAAAAAGTATTTGCGTGTTGCGCGAGGTGCAAGCACCTCGCGTGCTTGTGAAAAAAAAAAAAAAAGAGGGGAGGGGTGATGGGGGGGTGGTAATGGGGGGGGGGTTGCAGAAGTATTTTGACTAAAGCATTGCCCCTCTAAATTAATCTGAAAAAAAAAATGTTCCAAGTCTCTTAGATTCCGAGATCCGCCTAAAGGGGGGGAGAAGGGGGGCGGGGGGGGGGGACTTTGAAAAATCGTTTTTACTTTACCGAGCCTCCTCTATACGAATCCGTAAAAAGAAAAAAATACGGGTCTCGTAGTTTCCGAGATACGATAGGGGGGGGGGAGAAGGGGGGAAGAAAAGGGGGGGTTTGGCACTTTTCCCGTAGATTTGAGAGTTACTTGTTTACGAATCTGTCAAAATATACCCACCTCCCCATCCACCATCTGGGAGAACAATTCTGTCAATGAGTGAGTCAGTCAGTCAGTGAGTGGTAATCTAGCTTTATATAGTATAACTAGTATTTGCGTGTTGCGCGAGGTGCAAGCACCTCGCGTGCTTGTGAAAAGAACTAAAGCATTGCCCCTCTAAATCAAGTATTTGCGTGTTGCGCGAGGTGCAAGCACCTCGCGTGCTTGTGAAAAAAAAGGGGGGGTGGGTGATGGGGGGAGATGGGGGTTTAGTATTTGCGTGTTGCGCGAGGTGCAAGCACCTCGCGTGCTTGTGAAAAAAAAAAAAAAAGGTGGGGGGGAAATGGGGGGGGTTGCACAATTATTTCGACTAAAGCATTGCCCCTCTAATGAATCTGAAAAAAAAATGTTCCAAGTCTCTTAGATTCCGAGATCCGCCTAAAGGGGGGGTGAAGGGGGGCTGGGGGGGGAATTTGAAAAATGGGTTTTACTTTACCGAGCCTCCTCTATACGAATCCGTAAAAAGAAAAAAATACGGGTCTCGTAGTTTCCGAGATACGATAGGGGCGGGGGGGGGGAGAAGGGGGGGAAAGGGGAGGTTTGGCACTTTTCCCGTAGGTTTGAGAGTTACTTGTTTACGAATCTGTCAAAATATACCCACCTCCCCATCCACCATCTGGGAGAACAATTATGTCAATGAGTGAGTCAGTCAGTCAGTCAGTGAGTGGTAATTTAGCTTTATATAGTATAACTAGTATTTGCGTGTTGCGCGAGGTGCAAGCACCTCGCGTGCTTGTGAAAAAAAAAAAAAAAAAGGGGGGGGGGGGGGTGATGGGGGGGGTTTAGTATTTGCGTGTTGCGCGAGGTGCAAGCACCTCGCGTGCTTGTGAAAAAAAAAAAAAAAAGAGGGGGCGGGGGTGATGGGGGCGGGGGCGTTGCACAAGTATTTCGACTAAAGCATTGCCCCTCTAAATGAATCTGAAAAAAAAAATGTTCCAAGTCTCTTAGATTCCGAGATCCGCCTAAAGGGGGGGAGAAGGGGGGCGGGGGGGGACTTTGAAAAATGGTTTTTACTTTACCGAGCCTCCTCTATACGAATCCGTAAAAAACAAAAAATACGGGTCTCGTAGTTTCCGAGATACGATAGGGAGGGGGGAGAAGGGGGAAAGGGGAGGTTTGGCACTTTTCCCGTAGGTTTGAGAGTTACTTGTTTACGAATCTGTCAAAATATACCCACCTCCCCATCCACCATCTGGGAGAACAATTATGTCAATGAGTGAGTCAGTCAGTCAGTCAGTCAGTCAGTGGTAATTTAGCTTTATATAATATAACTAGTATTTGCGTGTTGCGCGAGGTGCAAGCACCTCGCGTGCTTGTGAAGAAAAAAAAAAAAAAGGGGGGCGGAAATGGGGGGGGGGGGGGTTGCACAATTATTTCGACTAAAGCATTGCCCCTCTAAATGAATCTGAAAAAAAAAAATGTTCCAAGTCTCTTAGATTCCGAGATCCGCCTAAAGGGGGGGAGAAGGGGGGCGGGGGGGGGACTTTGAAAAATGGTTTTTACTTTACCGAGCCTCCTCTATACGAATCCGTAAAAAGAAAAAAATACGGGTCTCGTAGTTTCCGAGATACGATAGGGGGGGGGAGAAGGGGGGGAAAAGGGGAGGTTTGGCACTTTTCCCGTAGGTTTGACAGTTACTTGTTTACGAATCTGTCAAAATATACCCACCTCCCCATCCACCATCTGGGAGAACAATTATGTCAATGAGTGAGTCAGTCAGTCAGTCAGTCAGTCAGTGGTAATTTAGCTTTATATAGTATAATATAATAAACATACAAAGCTCTGATTACTGTGTTAACGTTCAAACTTATTAACTTATACTTAGATAATATTGATTATTTTTGTTTTTGGATTGTTTTAAGCGTTTTTTTTCATGAAATATTATAAGTCGTAGTGTTAGTTTGATCTCACTCACTCAATTTTATGTCGATAATTTATTCATTTTAAGAAAGTTCTTACAAAGCTGTGATAATTATTATTAATATTTATTAAAAATTTAGGTAGTTTTACACTTGATAATTATTTTTTTAGTAGTTTAAAACTTAATGTTGGGAAAGGTGTGCTATTGCTATTTTTTATAAAAAAATATAAGTCAGTTTCTCATACTTTGTGTTTTATTTAACACAAGATAATGATCGTGTTAAAACGTACTTCAGTTTATAACATAAGGTGTTTTGTTAGGGATCCCACAAGGTGCAGGTATTTTTTAAGTTAAATGAGTATCTAGACACGCGGGAGCGTGTCAAGCCAAGAACTGGCGCGCAGCTCACCGTGTGTAACATTACACGAACCATTTGGAGCCACTTTTGAGCCCCTCATATCTCAAAAACTATTTTACCTAAACTTGTCAAATTTGGCTCATATATTGAGACTGGCAACATACATATGTGTTCCAAATTTTATAAACATATCTCAAACGGTTATTTAGATATTAACGTCCAAAAATCGTCATTTTTATGACTGACCTATAGATCAAAACTATAACCCAGTTCCAGATGACCTAGAAAGTTCAAATTTGGCATGAAGGTAGGTAATTAGGTGAATACAAAGGAAAAAATCAGAAACTGGTAATTTTTTATCATTTTATTATAATTTTCACTTAACTTATAATTAGTGCCTGTAAATCTCAATATGTGGATTTTAAGATCCTTACGTGAATATATAACGAGTTAAATACCACCCTTAATTTTTTTTAATCCAAATATTTCCGTTTTTGTACTTATAAATAAGAATATAGTAAATTTTCGTATTTATTATGCGTAACTAACTGTATTCTACAACCACTAGCGCCACCTATTATCTTAGAGGGTCACTACACCATGGAGGCAAAACGCGTAAAAAGGATTCCGGATGAATGGGCAATTCATTCGAACATTTCAAAGGTACAAGAAAATATATAAAATAACACAAAAAGGACAATTATACCCCGTAAACGTAGGAAAATACAGTAGTTTAACAAAAAACCATTTTGTATTAATTTTGTTATAAGTAAGTACCTACTACTAATTTATGTACAAAAAGTAATGATATCCCATGAAAAACATAAATGTGAAATGAGAGCCAAGTTCAATATTATCATAAATGCCTTGGTTGTTGACTTCAACGACAAAAGAAGTGAAATCTAAATGGGTGCCAAGTTCAATGGTCAGTCCTGAAATTTATTTATAACAACATAAAATATCATTTATTCTTATAACTTAGGAGAATATATTGTAGCCTAAGGTCTGACTTGGCTAGTTTTCATATACGAATTATATTATAGCCTTTGCAAGTTCTAAACTTGTTACTTGTCGGTTCTTATTTTATTATTCCGAAAATTTGGCTTGCTGGTAGAAACTAACCATCGAACATAATAATTCGTATATAAGAACTAGCCAGGTCAAACCTTAGGCTACGATATATTCTCCTAAGTTATAAGAATAAATGATATTTTATGTTGTTATAAATAAATTTCAGGACTGACCATTGAACTTAGCACCCATTTAGATTTCACTTCTTTTGTCGTTGAAGTCAACAACCCAGGCATTTTTGATAATATTGAACTTGGCTCTCATTTCACATTTATGTTTTTCATGATTTGTATTACTAAGTTGAAAAGCAGCAAATGGCTATTAGCGTCTTTTTTATTTAGTTAACTAGAACCTGGTAACACATCATCACTAAGTAGGATAGGCGTTTAAAAAAGTACTAAGTTGAAAGGACGTTTCTAGCCAGAAGCGTCTTTTCATTGCAGTAAAACATACTTTCTTACATTTTTTTTGCTATAAAGAAAAGGAAAAAGTTATTTAATTAATACATAAAATTAAATTTATTATAATTCTCATATAATTTCTGAAAGATCAATCAATAATACACACTTTTGCATATCAAAATTATAATAAGGTTTATTTCCTTTCGCACAGCGAATTTTTAAGTTTTTAAAACACTTTTTTTTTTCTTCGTTTCGTACTTCATGTAGAAGCGTCCTTTTACCTTATGGCGGCAGCATATTGGCGGTCACTTCCGAAGCGTAAGAAGGACCAGCTTTGGCGTTATCCGTAGCATGTCTTGCCTGTTGCTGACCAGCATGAGGGTTGGCGCCCTCGTACTCCCCTTGCCCTAAGTCTTCCGATCGGGGTTCGGAGAGATATCCCCCAGCAGGATAGGTCAACCCCTGCTGAGGCAAAGCGGCACTATGAGTCTTTGACGGCTCCATAGTGCCTCACCCCCGCTTCCTCCAGGCAGCTTGTATTAATGCGGGGTTTTAGCATCATGCTTGACGAGGGTGGACTCCTTCCCGCACTACAAAATGTCTATCACTGGAAGAAATTGAAGCTTTTAATTACAATCTTCGTATTACAAATGTCAGTCAAATCCCGGAATTCTCGGGATTATATTTCTCCGAAAGTCTGCCAGTTTTTCAGTTGTTTTTATTTTGCGGTTGTAGTCCATATGTGTGGCTACAGTTTGAGACCAAAAAAACTTGCAAAAATTGAATAAATAAGTCAGAAAAAAAAGGATTTGGAAATATTCGCCATTATCTTAAAATTTAAAAGCCCTAGCCTACTCCTGATTGGTTCTGAATCTAGTCTTAGGGTGAAGCTTTCAACTAACGTAATGCATTAGGTATATACGTATTTTATAAGAAATAAAAAATGACTTCGCTAAACTTGACATTCCGGGATTCCGGAATAAAATTGCTTTTTTGCAAAAACTATAATAGCGAGGCTGGTAGGAGGTTTTGTCTAGCGTTTGTAACATGTTTCTTCATACAATGAGCTAATAAAAATAAGCTGTCCCAAAATGAGGTCAAAAATATACTGTGAATCGGGTTAACGACAGCAAGCGAAGAGGGATATAGTGGGGGCTAACGGAACAATTAAACGACCTAAGCTATGCTGACGACCTGTGCCTGCTTAGTCACAAACACTGTCATATGCTAGCCAAACTGGAAGATCTTCAGCTCGAGGCCTCTAAGGATGGTCTCAAAACCTGCGCTCGGAAGAAACAGGAGATGCGCACCGAGGTAAGTAACTCGCTGCCACTCATGCTAGGTGTGAACCGGATAGAGAACGTGCGGCAGTTTACGTACCTTGGCAGGGTCGCGTCGAGTATAGGAGGGACTGATGTCACGTCCACGATAGCTAAATCTCGGGCAGCATTCGCACAACTTCGTCCTATATAGCGATCCAAGAAATTGACAAGGAGAGTGAAACTTAAAATCTTTTGCTCCAATGTAAGAACTGTCCTGCTATATGGGTACGAAACATGGAGGGTTGGGATGGGAAGAACATCCCGCGTCGGATCCAGGTATTCGTCAACTGCTGTCTCCGACAGATTCTCGGTACCTTGTGGCCAGAAAAGATAACTAACGAACACCTACTGAGGGTCTGCCATGAGGTATCGATCGGACAGCAGATCGCTCGTCGCAAGCGGTCTTGGATTAGCCACACTCTCCGAAGGGGCCCCAGCCACATCCCTAGGTAAGGTCTAGAGTGGATCCCACCGGGAAAACGGAAACGTGGCCTTCCAAAATTTGCTTGGAAACGTTCGGTAGTGGCGGAGTTAAAGAACATAGGTTTGGCGTGGCCCGAGGTGAAACAACTAAGTCAAGAAAACTTGTAATTGGCCATCACCTAAAACCTCTCATTTGAATATTCTGTTAATAAGCTGTAAGTTTTCTTAAAAGTAATAAAATAAAATAAATGAGTAACACCAGAACAGCCATCACATCACACAAAATAACTACATCTATTAGTATGACTACCAAACCATTACTTCCTCCACGCCACACCATTGTTACTGCCAACCAACACCATTACTACCTCCACAGCATACTATTGCTAACTCCACCCCTTTGAAGAATTTGTTGCTGATTGGTTAAAAATACTTTGTTCTGATTGGCTGACCAATCATAGCGCTTAGATTTTTAGTTTTGGTATATAATGAGTACATAACGTAAGTAAATGAGAGATAGCTGTTCTTGATTCTGATTGGATAAAATTCCTGTATTCTTATTGGTCAACCAATCATAGAGCCTACATTTTCTTAGCGAAATTTGTATTAATTAGGAACATTTAGCCTGGTTCGACACAGTTTGCGGGCAAAATTGTAACAAGAAGAAACACTCAAGAAAATAAAGGAAGAAAACTTCAAGAATCTTCTAGTGTGGTTTAATTCTTCACCAACCCAGCACACAAATGCGCCTGTATGGCACATTTAATGGTCCTTCGAGCGCCGGATTTACTGTGAAGAATTAATTGAAGAGTACTATTGGAAGATTTTATTGAAGATTTATTGTGAAGAATTATTCGAAGATTATTGTCGGAAGATTTTACTGAAGATTTATTTGAAGAATTATTTTCGTCGTATATAGCGAAGAATTTTTGAAAAATTGAAGAGTGTTTCAAGATAGTCGAAGAATATCAGCTGAAAACATGCCAGTTACACGCTCCGAGGGGAGGAGCCGCAAACCTTCAGGTGAACAGAAGCCGTCATCGACCGAAAGCACCTCGGCGACCGGCACCAGTGCGGAAGCCAGCACGGAATCGACAGTAACAGGGACGACCGCCACGGAAACTTCAGAACAGACACATAGCTCCGCGGCAACTGATCCAACCACCGTGACCTCCACCACCGCCGCATCCACTTCGACCGCCGCCGCCTCCGCCTCATCTGCAACTGCCCCGCCCGCCTCGCACTCCGCCAGCGTCACCGCACCGTCTGTGACTCCTTCGAATACGACGACGTTAACTACGGGTACGAAGGCGAAACAGCTGATGAAGCCGCCCGCAGCTGTCAATACAGAAACTTCTACAGTGAAGAAAGTCAAGAAGACTGTCGCCGGTCCATCGATGCCGACTGGACCACAGGTCCTCGCGCCCCCTAGCAAGAGGGGGGGAAACGGGGGATCCATCCACAGCAGAACTAAAGAAAAGAAGATGGCGAAGGCGAAAGACGAGTTATTAAGCCTTCAAGTACAGTTAGCCGCAGCACGCCTAGCCGCCTTAGAAGCAGAAGATTCCGAACAAGAAGAAGAGGAAGAAGAAAAGATGTCTTCCTCTATTCAGAAACAAATGCAAGAGTGGACACCTGGTTGGACAATCAAGTGAACCGCCCAGTGTTAGCGATCGCCAACGAACCTCACCGCGCTCCAGAAGAACCGACGGCCACCCATGCTGAAGAACCGATGCCAAGAAGACAGGAAGAGACACTCGGTCACCGGCGGGAGGTCAATCTGACTTAGCCATTCTAGCTGAAGCAATCACCAAGGCTGTCAGCACCGTCCAGAGACCCAAGTTTGTCGAGTTACTTTTCTTCAGTGGGTCTCATCAGGAATGGCTACCCTTCCGCGCCGCATACTACGAGACTGAAATGACGTTCAGCGCCGTTGAAAATACAAATCGACTTAGAAGAAATTTGAAAGGGAAGGCCAAAGAAGCGGTTGAAGGTTTACTGATAACCAAAGCGCACCCTGCCGAAGTGATGAAGACTCTGGAGTCAAGATTTGGAAGACCAGAATCAATAGCAATGTTGGAAATGGAAACGCTTCGAGGTCTACCGCGCCTCTCCGAGTCACCGAGGGACATCTGCATATTCGCCACTAAGGTCTCCAACGTAGTGGCAACATTGAAGACTTTGGGTTGTTTCAATTATATGTACAACCCTGAACTCGCGAAGACTATTGTAGATAAGCTGACGCCGACGCTGCGATACAGATACTACGACTTCTCGGCTACACAATCGCATGAATATCCCTGCTTACTCAAAATAGAGAAGTTCTTCAAAAGGGAAGCAGAATTGTGCGGACCTTATGCAATGCCTGAACAGATGGCCGCACCTACTACAATGGCTCCACAGAAGAGGATGCAGAGGATTAACAACGTAACTGAGAAGAAAAACACACCAAGGTGCTTCCCCAAGTAACACAATCGCGTCTAAAAACGGACTATTAGATATCTAATAGAATTTAATTTTATCGTCTACCTTAAGAGTAAAATATCCCCCAAGTAATCTTCAAGAATGCTTATAGACACAGTTTAGTAAAAGTGGGCACAACCTTATCCGCTCGCATAAGAATGAGTTAAGAAAACATGAATAGATAGAGATAAGAGTTGTAAATTTTCTAATTGTCTATAGAGATTTTTCTAGTGTCTCACTAAACTGTTTATAGATCACAAATTTTACTAGTAGATGGTTTATAGATAAAGTTGAGACCTTTAAAGAAGTCTTTACTCGTCGAGTTTTTAAACCAAAATTAACTCAAGACTAACAACTTTAAGTAACTTTTGATTTGTAATAGACTTTTGTAATATTTGTATAACTGCATTCGGTTCATATTTAATTTAAGGAAATATGACCATGTCTCAAGTTTCAGGTCTGAGCTTAAATGGATGACCATTCGCCAGAGGAGAAGTTTGCGCGCTTTGACAACTCTTTTCTCTTTACTCAACTCTCCCAGCCCTCCTTCTTATCTAATGCCTCACTTTCAATTTCTATGTTCTTCACACAATAAGAATTTACGTTCATCCAATAATCTTCTCTTACTCTGCCCTTCTCATACATCTGACTTTGTTCATTCTTCTTTTCATATCCAGTCGATTCTCCTCTGGAATGCACTTCCTCTCGAGATCAGAACGGCTGACAGTCGCTATGCATTTAAAAAGAAATTGCGGATCTATTTTCTACACCAATAAGCAGAATTTCCACATTTGGTTTTCATTTGCTTCTTCATTATATATATATTTGTATATGTATATATATATAAGTATTTATTTATATATATTATTTATGTAGATTTCTATTTTTAATGATACTAGGGTTTTTGTGTTATTACTATTATTATATATATATTTTTTTTTTCTAATTTTACATCACACGTTCATATTGCACCTCCCACACTATCTCTTCACCACTCATGGTTGACTGGTAGAGAATGCCTACGGCATTAAGTCCGCCTTTGTACCTATGTGCATAAAGTGTAAATAAATAAATAAAAAAATAAATAAATGGCGAAGAACTTACAAGAGTTATTTAAACTTATTATTGTATTACATCATGGCGTAACAAATTTCTTATTTCATATATACTTATGTTTTAGCTAGTTATAAACAAGCAAATCTATATGCGATTGAAATTCTATCGTCGATTATTATGTAAAACTCTCTTAAAATAAGAGCGCCCGCTGTAAATGTAAGATTTAATATTTTTTTACCAAATTATTTCTATAAGGCAATTTTTGAAATTGCATTATAATGTTTCAAATACTCATTTTATTTAAAATATAGTAATTTAAAACATGTTAAATGTTTAATTAGACATAATTTAATTATAAAAACATAATAATAAGCATTAAAATATGTAAGGAAAATCATTTGAAGCAAATTAAGCAATAAAAATGGCGTCAAGATAAAATTTACTAGAAAAACGACAGAATAAAACAAAACAGATTTATGAGCGGTTTAAGATTATCTAGTAACTGTCATTCAGGTCATTAGATGTGTTGAGAACGGAAGACCATTTTATGCAGTAACAGAGCAATCTAATTAATCAATTCAAGAGGGTAAGTAAAAGATTTTTTATTTATAGACAATGCGAAAAATAGTAGATATAATAGTAGGTAGGTATGTATAGATATACGCCGGCGGCGGTGGCGGTGCCAAAGACGCAGTGTTAACAAAAGTGGACGGATCCTTCCGTAGCTGCGTACCCCTACCTATTCGTATTTAATTTGTTATGGGCATATTCGCAGATTTGCGTACAAATCCCGTAATTTGACCGAGTAGTAGATGAGTAACGCATGTTTTGACATGTTCGGTTGTATTATACCTACTCAGACGCGGTCGCAGCCTGCAATTTTGGAGGGGTCACTTATAATAAAATAAGTCGACTAAATTTGACTTTATTGCACAATACACTATTTTATTCCTTTTTTAGCGGAAGGGAGTGTCCGGCTTCTTCTGACTAAAAACCGACCCTGTTCCTTCAGTTGCCCTTGTGGTCCGGGGCCGTGGTGTCTCGTTAGAACATTCCCAGCAGGCAAAGGCTCAACACGACGCACCGTCTCTCCGAGCCTGGTAACCAAGGGCTGCCATCCATACGGTTTTCCCCGGTTTTGTCCTAGTTTGGAGAGCGTCCGGGGAGATTTTCCCTATAAGCGTTCATGCCTTACGGGTGCTAAAAAGCACGATGATTTTATCACATTGTTTTTATAATGTTGATTTATATAAAGAAAGAGACTATATAAAAAAATATAGAGCTCTATCATAGCTCTATAATGTTATAAAAAAAAAAAACCATAAGTAAACCTCGTTTTGTTTTCAACTTCGAAATTAATTTTTTCTAGGGTGTCCGGGAAAAAACTATAATTTTAGTAGGGGATTGGTTTTTGAATTCTGAGGCCGGCAATTTAGGTGACAGCAGACCTATCCTTACCGAACGGTGGGCTACCCCTGCTCACCAGCCGCAAACCCACGCCAACGGTGGCCGGACATCGGCTGCCAACGCCCGAGGTGTCTCCAGCGGTGGCTGGGGCGTGAGGAAGCAAGTTGTCTCTCCCTCACGCATTCAGCCTCCTCCTTCGCTAGCATGACTGCGTCGCAGAAGGAAGCAACTGCATCCCATTCCCGCTTGCCCCGCACCATGGTCTGAACCAGGAACGAAAGATTGCCGCTGCTGATCGCCTCCACAAGGACACGGCGGTGCTCCGCCCAAGCGTGGCTCACTTCTACCATATGCTCCAACGCGTCATGCGGGTTATCTTCACAATGACGACACCCAGGTGGGTCCTCCCGCTGTATCGAATACAGGTACCTCCCGAAACAGCCTCGAGTTCGGTCAGCACCTGCATCAGGCGGAAGGTGAGGACGCCATGGCGTCAGCTCATCGGCGGCTCCAGCCACTCCTCAAAGAGGTAATTTATCGGCGCGATTGAGGCATGCCTAGTCCTTGCGCCAATTGTGCAAGCGCGCGAGTCCTACCACCTCCAGATCCTATGGCAAGGACCGTACAATCTCCGCGTAGAGCGTTTGGCCGTCCTAGATTGGGCAGGAGCTGCTTCAATGCAGCCTCTGCCTCGTCCAGCCTTAGAGCCAAACGTCGGAAGAGCTTTATGAAGTTCCACCGGCTGTCGAGGACGAAACCAAGCACACCATAAAATGTATCAGAGCCCGTTCCCACTTATCCGATCAGTCTTTTTTCTCGGTCAGTCTAAATAGACGGATGTGCCAGTGGCAGTACAATTTGTATGGAGCTGTTCACATTATGACTGATCCGGGAAAAAAGACTGATTGGAGTTATTTGACGGACGTTTTGCCACTGCGACGATCAGTCAAAACGCCCGGATCGGAACGTTGCGTCTAGACTGAAGACGAGACCCCCTCCGCTCCGCCCTTCCTCGTGTCGCTAGTCTTATTCGGCGTCTAGTGTATTACATTCTCTTTGGCGTCAGTGCTCGTGCAAACTGGACATGGACGCTTGCGCGTTAATATCGCTAGTCGAAGATAAACCCGCATTGTGGGATAAAACGTTGGACGAGTACAAATTAACAAATCGACGATTAGAAGCGTGGCGGGAAATTTGCATAATATTAAATCTGAGTTTGAGAACATGGAAGAAAAAGAAAGAAAAAAATTTGGTAAGTTAATTTTTTATTCAATACTATGTAGGTAGTTTCATATAGCTGCTTCCTACCAAGGTATTCTTCTCTTGCTCTTCGAATTATATTTGCAGTAGGACCACCTCTACACGGTCGCGGATGTGAACGATGTGGAAACGGGCCCGTTTCTTCACTTCTTCACTTATTGGGTTTTGTTGTAAATTAATACCATCTTTATCTCGGACAAAGTTATGTAAAACCGTAGAAGCTTTTATGACGTTAATCGCCGTTTCTATTTGAAGATCTATCGGCCGATGTAGGCTAGAATACCAAAGGCACACTCAACATATCTTCTAGCTCGGCTCAAGGGATAGTTGAAGATTTTTTTTTTCATGATCTAAATGTGTACCCCGATATGGTCTTAAGAGATTCGGTGTTAATCTAAAGCCTTCGTCCCCAATGAGTACATACGGCATTTCTTCATGATTGTGTGGTTTCTTGTACAGGCTTGGGGTTTGGTATATTTAATGAACCATCATTAAATTTTTGCCAAAAGGTACTGTTCTTTAATATGGTAGAATCACACTCTTTTCCATATGAACCAACACTTATGTAGATGAATCGGTATTCTGAATCGACCACAGCAAGTAATACAAAAGAGAAATAATCTTTATAATTAAAGAACATAGAACCACTATGGCATGGTTTTATAATTCTGATGTGCTTTCCGTGTACAGCTCCAAGACAATGAGGAAAGTTAGCTTTTGTTTCAAATTCATTTGTAATGGCTTCCCATTCTCTCTCTGTATCAGGCAACTTCATGAAATCTGTGAATAATCTCTTCCAAATAATGACGCTGGTTTCTTTTATTATTTTACTAATAGTCGATATTCCAACCCTGTAATTATGAGTAGTGGAGTTCCTTGAACGAACACCCAGAAGCAAAATATCTGAAAACAAATAAAATGGATGAAAACACTTAAACAACAAAATTTTATAATACTTATTATTATTTGTTTGCAGGAAAATCTGTATCGGATAAATGGAACAACATTCGAGACACATGGCGAAAATCGATGAAAAATAAGAAAGATGAAAAAATAAAAATTGGATCTGCTGCCAAAAAGTCTCGACGTTATGTACACGATGATAGATGATGTTTTTAAAGAAGGTTTATGAGCCGAGATCAACCGAAGAGTCAATTCAAAACTACGATGAAGGAAATGTACAAAGTGGTCCTAGTAATGAAACTGACTTTCGTAAACCTTCGATTCCCATAAGCATGAAGAGCACAATAGACGTCGATGAAAAGATGTCTAAATTCCTGGACTTTAGGATCACACAAGAAAAAGAAAACCCAAATTTATTATTTTTCAAGGGTGTACTACCCGCCGTTGATTTTTTCACAATGGATGAAACTTTAGAGTTTCAAGCAGGAGTTTTAGCTCTTATACAAAAAATCAAAGGAATAGTGTTGGTTTCCAAAGATATGATTATCAAACTGAATGGCAAGATCAATATCGTGGATACCATATACAACCTCTTCAGCAGCCGGCGGCGTTCGTACATTCACCATCACCAACCTTTCAGTCATCGTATCATTCTCAACCATCTCCTGCAGCGACAAGTGCATTACAATCTCTTCAGCAAACGGCAGCGTTCGTACGTTCACCATAACCAACCTCTCAGTCATCGTATCATTCTCAACCATCTTCTGAAGCATCAAGTGTATTAGATTATGATTTTGAAGGAATTTAGTCACTATGACTTAATCAAGACGACAAAAACAAAAGCTCTCATGTGAGTTTCCAATAAAAATATTTCAATAATTGCATATCTGTATTTTATTAAACTCCTAAAACTATATTACAATCCAACTAGCCACCTTGGAAGAGCATTTCCTATATAAATATTTGAAAAAAAAAGGACGTACCTTAAACATATGGACAGCCTTTGTTGTGGACAAATGCACTCTCTAAATCTTGTGTCTTGTAATTTTATGTCCATTGAAATTCTTCCCAAGAGATCGTCGAAAGAGGAAAAAGACATTCGAAAGTAGTTAAAGAACTTCGCCTCATCATTCCTTAATTCACCCATCAATGTTTCAAATATATTGAAAATCGGTCTCGAAGTATAGGATGCACCCAGTGTTGTCTCCGTTTTCTACTACTTTTTCGTCTCAAATACCACCACAATATAAGAACATCATCGTCGCCGTCCATCGCGTACGAAATACAAATGTAAACTGGCGGCGAGTCGAACCACCGACCTTCCGGCAAAACAGACTGATCAGATATAATGTGAACACCCAAGTCTGGCGTCCGGTTTCAGGGCAAAAAGACTGATCGGATAAGTGAGAATGGACTCTACGCTCCATTTAAATAGCTTTCTTTCATTTTGTAGATTTTTCAATTTGTCGAGTACGATTTTGTGGGGGGGGGGTCATGTCCCCTGTGACCCCTCCCCCCTTCGGACCGCGCATGTACCTACTATGCTTCCGCGGGGCAGCTCCGTCGCAGTTTCGACGTGTTGTCTTTTTTTACTGTTTCCATTGCATAAAATCATCCAATTCAAATATTTAATGTAAAATACACTTAATTAAGCCATTTTTAGGAAAAAAACCACTAGAAACACGTTTTCACTATACTTTTTTAAGACAATCTGAAAAATATCTATTAAAGTATTTTATCTAGACTTAAAAGTCTGTTTATATTCTTATAATATATCATATTATCTATAAAGTTATATCAAGTTTACCTTTAGGCTTTATTAACTATTTATAGAGCATTGTATCTTAAAACATTCAATATACCTATAAACGTACTTAAAATAAGTGTGCTTTAGAACAAATGCTCTAAACATAATCGAGCTTGAGAAAAAAAAACTCTATAAGAATACATGTTCTTTATTGAAACCATCTTTAGAAAACCCCTATCTAAAGATTTACCATGAATAGACTGTCTATAGACAGATTTGTTTTAAGCCTCCAAGACTGTGTTACTTGGGTCATATGCCAAGATACGGGGCACACCAACGCAACAGAATGTGAACAATTCAAGAAATTGGATGAAAATGCACGATGGGACGTAGCAAAGTCCAAACGCCTCTGCTTCAGATGCCTTCGTTATAGAAACAAGATTCACCACTGCCGACCTAAGCTTTGTGGTATAAACAACTGCAAGTACTCTCATCACAAGATGTTACATTATGACAAGAAGACAGAAAAGGCAGAAAATGGAGAAAATAAAGAAGCAGCTGAAGTCATCAATTCGACTTGGACAATCAAGAAACAATCTTATCTGAAGATCATACCGATTCAGGTGGTAGGACCAAAAGGAGCTGTCAACACCTTCGCATTGATGGACGACGGATCAACAGTCACGCTTGTCGACGACAGCATAGTGAAAAATATTGGAGCAACAGGACCCATAGATCCATTGAAAATAGAAACCATCAATGATATGAAGACATCAGAATCAGCATCAAGAAGAGTCACCATCAAGCTAAAGGGACTCAACGATCATGAAGAGCAAATACAAGCACGCACAGTGAATAACCTGCAAGTCTCATCTCAGCGGGTGCCACAAGAACTTTTAGAAGGGTGCCAACACTTAGACCCGCCGCCCATTACAACTTTTTGTCACCGTGACTTATTGTTACTGTCGCCTGCTGTCACCCACGATGCGCTCACTGAGGTGACTTCTTGGGTAACAAATCACGTTCTAGACATGGGCGTTACTAGTTATTTTTGATAACCGTTATCTAACCGGTAATTAGTAGCAATAACGTTATTGATAACGGTTGCTGATTAACGGTATCACAAATGCAGTTAATCTAACTATTCAGTTGTTGTATCTCTATAGTTATTACAACTGGATAGCTAAAATAACCACAGTATGAATATAAAAAGGAGTGGAGTAAAGGGATTATAACGATACTGGTAATTTCCCTTCATAGCATTCTTCTAGGCTTAGGACTAGCACATTTTTTATATGAAAAATATACAAAAAATGCGGCGCATTTAAAAATCATCATATTCACATTGATTGATTAAATTAACATGGCTCCCTAACTCACCTTCACCTAATAATCACTATCATCATAATTATACTATTTACACAATGGTCAATTAATCAATCCTACTGTTATTATAAATGCGAAAGTTTCTGAGGATGTATGTATGTTTGTTGCTCTTTCACGTAAATACTACGAACGGATTTCAATGAAATTTGGTAAGTAGATAGTTGAGATACTGGAATAATACATATACTACTTTTAATCCCAGCATTCCCACGGAATCGGGATTTATGCGGGAAAAACCTCCCACGCGATCGACGTCGCGGGCAGAAGCTAGTATCATCATATTATTACAGTGTTAGCTCTATATAACTACACTCAAGGGACTTCGTGTATTTTGATATTATAGGAAAAAAACTATATTAGAAAATGCAAAAAGAAATGTTTCAGACTAGTGTTAGAAAAAACAAATCTTATTTGAACGCTATTTCGTAGTGTGTTTTTTGTCATTTTCATCTGACGTCTTTTGCTGCACCAGTAATTTTGTTGTATTTTTTAGTTTGTAATCCACGAATCCTACTAATAACCGTCTACACGTGCAATTTGTGAATAAAAGAACAGATGTCGTAAAAAGTTTAGTATTTATGATGTCGACAGTGGAGTTTATTACGTACTAGAATAATAAAGTAACAAAAGAACCTATAGCTCCGCAGTTTTTACTAATTTCGGTCACTTAAAAAGTACATTTTATTATTTAATTGCTGTCGTTATTGAGACTGGGTGTTACGATTATAGAGTGTACCATTGTATGAAAGACAAGCTAAGCTTTAGGGAGTTGAACGACACTCGATTTATGTCATTAAATTCATTTTTATAAGTCAGTTTATGTCTACACGAGTATATCTAGCACTAAAAACTATTATTAAACTGTGTTTGCATTGTCTATTTACACACTTAAATTTAATACACAACTACGATTACGCACTTAACTTTTATAAACTAAAGAATTTCTCTTCTCAGAAAATAATAAATCGTCTCAAATCTCCAAAAACAGAAATCATAAAACAAATAACAAGTTCTTCAAATAACCGATAAGAAAGCAGACAACCGACACCGGCACAAGTATAATTCACTCAATAATTCGAAACAGACACACACAGAAACATGTTGGAAAAAACGTCATTACATTAAACATAATAAGTAAATTAGAACAAAAAAAAAATGTAATCACAACAACATTTTCCACATATTACATATACATACGCTAAGAGGTATGATGTGATGAAGAGTCAAGCTAGTTAGTTCAGTTTAGTTCACATTCAAGTAAACTATTATATTTTAATAACTCAACAAACTTTCAAATTAGTCAGCAACTTCAAAATTACTGGTATCTAATATATTCAGTTCCTTAATAACTTTAGTTCTAAAAGTATTTCTATTTAGTAAAAATATCTGTGATAACCGACAAACACATCAAAACTGTTCATCATTAGACCAGCAATTGGTATATACGACCATATTATTTCCTTAAGATATCCATGATAACCAATGCATGCCAACAAAACGATAATCGCATCTTCTCTTTCTTGCACCTAATTATCGGCTAAGTGAGAGAGGGAAGGCATGGTTGCCAGTTGCCGGTTGGTTATCATCGGTTTCGGTTTCTAATGTTTTCGTAGTTGCGTGTTGAGTTGTAGCTACTCGCTCGCTACTCGTACTCTTCAGATTTATAACCGTTGCCGGTTGAGACGATACAGATACCTAACGTTATTGCTACGGCAACCGTTTTCAGTTGCGTTTTGTTATAACTGACACATGTATATCGCGTTCATTTTTGTAATGGACTTCAACGAGGTTGTCAAACTAATCTGCTTATACGCTTATTTTAAATAACATGTTTTATTATAATATGCTTTTCGTTTAAACGCCCATCTTTACGGCTGAGTGACAAAACATTCGAAATCATCTCACATATGCAGAGGCGAAACCACGAATACTGATCGGTCAAGATAACTGTCATCTTCTGCTGACATCAGAAGTAAGAAGAGGAAATCAAAACCATCCGGTAGCCTCTCTCACGCCACTAGGCTGGGTACTCCACGGCAGCCAAACACGAATACTTGGACAGAAGATCGACGTCGTGTCACACGTCACAGAAGATCCAGAAGATAACTTAGAAGACCTTGTAAGAAAATACTTCGAGATGGACGCACTCTGCATAAATCCCAAGAGACCGAAGACTGATCTAGAAAAAAAGGCACTACGTATTTTAGAAAAGACCACAACGAAGACAGATGAAGGAAGATTCCAGACCGGTCTTCTCTGGCGCAAAGAAGATATCAAGCTTCCAGACAACTATGAAAACTCACTGAAGAGGAGGCTCTTCAACATAGAGAAGAAGATTGATCGTGACCCTACATTAAAGAAGAAGTACGTCGAACAGATGGACGCTTTCATAGCAAAGGGATATGCTGAGCCTGCTCCTAAAGAGAAGACAGTGGACAAGACTTGGTACCTACCACACTTCGCAGTAGTCAACCCAATGAAGCCAGACAAGCTGCGAGTAGTATAATAGTACGACATGCTGCTGAAAGGCCCTGATCTACTACAGTCACTACCAGGCGTCGTCATGAGATTCAGACAACATACAGTCGCAGTCACAGCAGACATCAAGGAAATGTTCATGCAAGTCAAGCTGCGAACCGAAGATAGAGATGCACTGCGATATCTGTGGCGCGGCGATCGACGAGACGACCATCCTCCAGAAGAATATAGAATGACGTCGTTAATCTTCGGAGCATCGAGTTCACCTTCAACAGCGATCTATGTAAAGAACTTGAACGCCAAACAGCACGAGAAAACTCACCCAGAAGCCGCAGCTGCAATAATACAGAAGCATTACGTCGACGACTATTTAGACAGCTTCAGAAGCCTCGAAGAAGCCGAAAGTACAACGAAGGGTGTGCGAGAAGTACACATGAAAGCTGGCTTCGAGCTGAAACAGTGGAAATCGAACTCAGCGCCATTACTAAAAATGCTTGGAGAAGACGGCCAGTTAGAAGACATAGAACTTTACAGAAATGAAGAACAGATGGAACGAGTCTTAGGTGTCATATGGAAGATCAACTCAGAAGAACTTACCTTCAACCTGAACTTAGCCAGAATACCTCCTGCACTTTTAGAAGGAAGACAGCCAACAAAGAGAGAAGCATTGAGAATAGTGATGTCACTCTTCGACCCGCTCGGATTCGCCTCCCCTGTCACAATCAAGGCGAAGCAACTCTTCCAGGAAGTCTGGCGCAGAGGAACGCAATGGGATGACAAGATCGACGAAGACCTGGCAGAGCAATGGGAAACATGGATGGCGCAGTTAAAAGGCCTCCACGAGGTACCAATCCCGCGGCAATATCAACACTACAGCGACGCCGCCTCCCTAGAGCTCCATGTCTTCAGCGACGCCAGCGAGTCAGCCTACTCCGCGGTCCTTTTCTGGAGAACAGTAACAGAGAACGGCGAGGTTGACCTATCCCTCATCATGGCCAAAGCGAATTAAAACTCACATCGATACCAAGGCTGGAATTGCAGGCAGCAGTAATGGGAACCAGATTCGCAGAAGCAGTGATCGAAGAGCACGACAAGAAGCCTGATCGCAAAGTCTTCTGGACAGATAGCAAAACAGTGCTCACTTGGATAAGGACAGGGTCACGTTCATACAAACCCTACGTGGCTCATCGTCTAGCAGCTATAGAAGAAAGTTCCAAAGTCAATCGCTAGATGGCGTCGTACGTGCGTTAACGTTTAGTAATTTGCTCCCAGTGTATTTAAGTTTAAAAATACTTGAAGTGCTTACTCTTACTGAAAAACCAGTGGCGTGCCTAGGGTTTCAAAATAACGCAAGCCCAATAAAATTTTAACCGATTTCAAAAAAAGAAAGTTCAGTTTTCGACTGAGTATGTAGGTACCTACGTATGTATCATCGCAATTTTCTCATAAACTACTGGTTAGGTACAATAAATTAAAAGTGAATTCATCCATCTTCTTCTTTCCTCTTCTTTCTTCAATTTCACTCTTGCTTGTCGTGCGGTGAATGAGGTAACCAAAGCACACTGAAGGCATGCTAGTGCTAGATTGAATATAATAAACATATCAGCAATTGCATACCTCCGGTGGCTTTGAAAAAAAGCCGTTTGGTTTGCTTCATTGCTTGAGGGAACAAAGTTATGGTAAGTAGTTGCTTCCTTCGTAACAGGACCCAGGTTACAGACAAAAAAAAAAACAAAACAAAAAGTTACAAAACGAAAGTTAAAAAATAGCTAGATAGAATATAATAAGGAATTTAAATAAATTATTTATATTCTAATTGGAATCGTCTATCTTTCTTAAGAAATGATTTAATTACATCAGAGTAAAATGTTGGTGATCGTTTTAATTCTACCAACAACTGTTTTTCAATAGCTATCATTGATAATTCGGAAAGACGCTCTTGACCTTGTGTATTTCTCAGATAGGTATGGATACGTTTAAGAGACGAAAAAGCACGTTCCGCGGAAGAACTTGTAGCCGGAATAGTTACAACAAGATACGCTAACTTTAACAGCTCGGGAAAGGCATCTTCGAGGTTATTCTCATGAATGAAATCAATTAATTCGAAAACATTACGATCTTTCAGATCAGGACTAGAATACAAGCAAATCAATTGGCTTTTTAATGTTTGTTTGTCAAAATAGTTTGCATAAATGTCAAATAATGAATCTAATTCCTCTGTAGGAAAATGTGAGTTATAATTGTCAAATTTTTTGTTGTTGAGCAGTTGGAAAAACATTAATTTATAAATTTCAGAATATCGTTCAGTAATTTCGGTATTAATGTTATCAATTACTTCTACAAAAAGTCGTCTGTATTCCGTTTTTGCACAGCGTACGTTGCGTCTCAAACGAGGAGCCGAGTTATTTTGCAACGTGTTCTCATAAATTTGATCAAATTCGGATTGAAATTCAGCACGTAACCATGCCTGAAATTCCTTTATTTTATTAATACAATAACCGACATCAACTTGTGATTTTTGTAGAATATTGTACAAGCAGTCAGTTTTTTCAAATATCCGATGAAAGATAAAAAGAAAAAAAATGAAATTATAAGATCGCAAAGTGTTTTCAAAATTCTCTGCAGCTAAAATCGTATCCCCGTCCCAGTTCTGTGGATTGTCGCACAGATCAGAAAACAACTCAATAAGTTTACTTTTTTGTTCAAAAACCGTGTTTACAACTCGCGACATGTATGTCCAACGAGTTGTGGGAGCATTAGGCAATTTTTTGCTGCAATGAGTATCGTAAAAAGCAGCTCGTTTTGTACTATTACTAAAAAAATTACACAAATCCTGAAGGGCTGAAAAAAATAAACTAACCTCCTGAATTCTATTGCATAATTTAGACAACACTAAGGCCAAAATATGCGCATTACACCAAATGTAAATTGCTTGTGGACAAACATCTTTAACTTTTTGTTGCACTCCATTTCTTACACCGGACATTACACTAGCACCGTCATAGCTTTGCGCTACTAATTTTGCGATGCAATCATGTCTATTCAATCATTCTAAAATAATATTAGAGAGTGAGTCTGCTGTGCGACTCTCCGACACATTAAGAAAGCCCAAAAAACGGTCATGAATTTCATTTTTATAATAATATCTGAGAATCAAGCACAGTTGTTCTCTGTGACTAACATCGGGGGTTTCTTCAATAATAATTGAAACAAATTTTGTTTGTCTAACTCCGTAATCGATGCAAGTTTGCATCACATCGGCTACGGAATGAATAATATCATTTTGGATTTTGTTAGATAAATAACTCGGCCCCGGTTTGTCACTTTCCTGATGCTGCATATGTTTTTCTAAAACGACATCGTATTTTGAAATTAACGAGACCAGTTTTAAAAAATTGCCTTTATTTAATGAAGTTTTGGACTCATCATGTCCTCTTAGAGGAAGTTCCTGTTGTGCTAAATGACAAACAATATCGACTAATCTTTGAAAAACACTACGGTTGTTTTCAACGCGCGTGTTATATTTTGAAATTTCCTCAGATAACTGGCGTGATATAGACGTCTCAATTCGTTGTTCACCAAAATTACCGAAAGAAACCATTGCACACAGGTGTTTATGGGAATTTGCGTGCCTTTTAATGGCGCCAGATATGTTATTTAAATCATTATAACCAGATGTATTCCAAACGGAATCTTCATTCGAAAAAAATATGCAGCACCAGCAATACAACTTATTAATGTGCGAACAGCCAACAATCCAACTAGTTTTATACACTGATCTATTAAATTTTCGTTTATACGATTTACTAGTCTGAGAAATACACAGATTAGGCGTCGGTTTTAATGAAGAAATTAACTGTTTTTTCTGAGCAAAGTTTAAAGATTTTACCTTATCTTCGCCAATCAAAACTTGAACGCATTTTAAATCCTCACAAGGTACAATTACCTCCATTGTTGTAGGTAAATCACCAAAACAATTGTATCACTGAGAAAATCTTAGAAAACAAACAAAAAACTTTAACAACAAAACCTTTTCCCACTCAAGCAAATGAAACTGAAGTTAGTTGCACTCTCGGATGTCGGGAACTACTCAGTGTTGTCATTTAGGCAAAAAAAGTCGCCAGGTATATGAAAAATCTAGCTAATTTTTTTTTATTTTTAAGATATTGCTTGAATACAGTCAAAATCTGTTATAACAACATCCAAGGGACCACTCATATTTGGTTGTAAAAACCGATAGTCGTAATAACCGGTGATGTTTTCAAGGTACAAAGTATTTTGTACCTATGATTTTGGTCTATATAACCGGTATGTTGTTCTAAATGATGTTGTTGTAAACGGTTTTGACTGTATTTAATTTCGTTATTTCAAAAGTCGCTAGTTTTTATTGTTGCTAAATGTTAAAAAAGTTTCCAAACTCGTTAAAAATCTCCAAGATCTTTCAACGTGTGGCTAAAACGGCAACACTGCAGAGTTGGCAAGCTGACAAGGTCACGCATACGCATGCAACTTCATACCAAAAGCCCTGCTTAAATCTGCCATAGTGATCGATTTGTTCTATGCACAAGGCCTAACTCGTTATACGGCACATCGCTATAAGTGCGAAAGTGACAGATATAGTATTTGAAAGCCCGGTAAAAGCCGGTGCGTGTAAGCGAGATAGCAATATGTAGATCATTAGATGCTACAAATGCGAAACTCTGCGCGCGAACAATCGCGATGTGTAGTAGTGTAGCCACAGAAAAGAAAATTAAGTAGAAGTGCCCCTACGCTCTCTCAAAACGAGATCCAGTGTCGCCAAACTCACACATTTGCATATCAAAATGTCCATAACAGACATAAAAAACAGTGAAATAATTGGCTACAAAGTTGAAACGCAACTTTAACAAATCATCTTCTTAGTGCTGTCAAAAATATTGAGTCTTATTACAACGACCGAAAGTTGTTATTATTTGACATGACATAATCAATAAAGGCGTTTATCGTTTAAAAAACATAAATCGAACAATTTACAATGAGTTCCGCTACTCAACGCTAGATGGCACTGTAACCAATTTATTCTATTCGGAACGCTAAGTACTTTGAAATAGATGTCATATTTGCATGCACATGTAATGTCTTTTGCTACTCAGATAGAGATGTAGACAAATATTGATACTTTAATATCGATGTTACTTTTTTATTTGTGTGAGCAATGTAATAATTTATCGACATCATACAAATGGTCAGTAATGGAAAAAGGTTGACCATCTTCAAAAAAATAGAATCTATTTTAAAATTAAAGAGATCAAATTTATAAGTTTGTATGTAGGGGTAATCTCTAAAACTACTGAACCGATTCTGAAAATTCTTTCCCTAATATGTAGCTGCATTATTTTTGAGTGCTATAGACAGGCTATAAATCATATAACAAAGTATTAATTTCATGCGGGCGAAGCCGCTGGCACAAGCTAGTTTTCAATGAAATGTTAATAGATAGTATTAAAAATATTTATTGACCTTGAATTTATACATATTTGTTTAATAATTGCCGTTTTGATAGTTTTATGTTTAATTTTAATAGGTGATGAAAGCGTATATTAATATATTTTGCCGTGATGGCTTTCATTAAATCGGTAATATGATTAGACGTAGGAAATTCCCCTAACTGATGATAGATTATGTTTTGGAATATTGACAACCCAATAAACATCAATTTTCCTTAATAAAAGGATCTTGGGGAAAACTGAAATATTTAAATTACTTTTTTACTTTTTTTGAGTTCAATATCCAGAAATTGATGTATTACGGTTTACATTATGTGATGTTATCTTTATTAACTACTAGCTGCTACCAGCGGCTGCGCCTGCGTGAAAGTATAAAATTATCTCAAGGGAACATAGTCTCAGCAAAAAAATCATATGTTCTATTCCAGGACATGGTCTATCCATGTACCAGGTTTCATTGAAATCCGTTCAGCCTTTCGAGCGTGAAGAAGTAACAAACACAATCTTTTGACTTATAATATTAGTGTGATTATTATTATTATATACTTTATTGTACACATCAATTTAACACAGGACAATCATTTATAAAAATGAGTGTACAATAGGCGGTGTAATTAGCGACCTGTATCTACTACAGACGTATGTAGGCTACGTGTGGTTAAAACGTCGACATTTCTGTGCAATCTCAGTTAAACATTTATGAATTTTACACATAAACCGTCCGAAATCAATTTTCTGAATCCAGCTATGAAATGGAGTTAGAAATAAATAAAAATTATCGATACAGACCTACTTTACGAATGTGTCCCATCCCTAATTGAGTAGCGTCGAAGTTACTACAATTTATAGTATGTAAATAACGACCAAGTAGATTTAAACGTTGTGCTATTGAAAATAAGGTTCTTTATAGTTTGCATTGAAGTCATGAAATGCGGTATTGTCATTAAAATCAAATATATTTAAAATTAACAAACTTTAATACTTAACGATGATACGATACGCCTCCACAAGACACATTTTATTTACTGCTTTCGTTTTTGCAGGTCCAAACAGCACAACAAGGCATAATTTCTAATATTTCGTGTATTTTAGAGACAACCAATCGCGACATGAATCTGACAGCGAATAAGCTAATGTCGCGCATCTGTGCTTAATGTTGACACGCGTGCGATATCTAAGGGGCACTTCTACTGTATTTTCTATTCCGTGAGTGTAGCAGTAGATACATTGTGTTATTTTGATAAGAATTAAGCGCGCGAACTTTTAAATAGTTCGGGTTTGACATTGATTCTCTATCGAGCATTTTTTAGTAAGGCATGCCGGGCTTTTGGGCTTATATGAAGGTACCGCCACTGTGAAAAACGCTATTTAAGTTAAAAAGTACGAAAAATCTGACTGTACACTGTGTTTGTGTTAAGAAAAAACTCGCATTACCTAGTGAATTATACCGTACTCCAATGACTAATCATTTTGTCAATAACGGCTCTCACAAGCTTCGTAGTGTACCATACAAGTGAATTACCAGTTTTCTGGATGTTACTCTCTGTGATCTGTGTGCAGTTTAATTAGAATAAAGCGATTGACAATATTGTGTGATAAATAATTTAACTCAAATTCTGCAAATCATTCCAGTTGCTATAGGCGTTGAAAATAGCACCATCTATACTTTCTTAGTAGAACTTTTTGAACCACTACCGTTATCAACATCTCCGTGCGTTCTGTGATCGATCCCGCGTCGCACAACTTGTAGCCATACTATCACTTAAAAACAGGTGGCGCTACTAGTATCGTAATTCGTAATCGATAATCTTCTCTTCATATTGGTTTGAAAAATACTTCACGAACATGAATGTTGTCTGTAGTCATTGTAAAGGAGACGTGAGTTCTCGGACATTGGCAATAAAATGTCATTCCTGTGACGATATATACCACTGTAAGTGCCTTAACATCACACAACAAAAATTCTCAGAATTTACCCATGAACAAAAAGCCAAGTGGATGTGTCACCCCTGCAGTAACATCACCCAACGAGGCCGCCCCAAATCAGCCTCACTCAATTGCTCTGTGTATACTGCGGATTGTGAAGATGCGATTAATATGTCCTGCGACAACTTGGAACAGCAGCCAAGGACGTCGAGTTCCTCATTGAGCACCACGTCAGCAATTGTCACTGGCGCTGCGTCTAACTCGACCGCTACCGACAACCTAGGCATAATATCACATGAACTAAGCAAAACACTGAAAGGTTGGCGAACTGACATAGACCACACCATGGTCAAGTTCACGAATGATATCAGGACCTCTCTGCACAGCTGGCGTGAAGAAATGGAGAACAGCATGACGAAATTCAATGACAGTATCCAATGTAGTATAACTTAAAAAACTCAACAGTACTTGTACGAGAACGAGACGGCATGGCTTCGTTTGCAGTTCGCTCACTGGATGACATCCGAAAAATTAAAAGCGGTAACAAAACCCTGCCGGTCAGTATGCAAAACCCCATATAGTGACTATTACGTTACGTCGTATGATGTAATTATGTTTAGTATACCGAATCTCACAGTTTTTGTTAACAGCATTGTTATGTTTAAGATTTACTTTTGTTCTTTGTACTCGTCACGCGTTGAATATCTTAGTTCTTACTTAGTTACACTGCAAATATACAGTATAGGAAGGTTATTACTCTATCAAGTAATTTTATTACATTTTTCCAATTTTGTCTGCTTACTGTTAAAACATATTATTTCTATACACCTGTTTCTTATTAGACTTTTAATGGAAGTAAAAAGAATGGCAAAATTATGCCGTTACTGCAAAACTTTGTTACTTTGTTTAGCTGGCATGAGTTTCTCTTATTGTTTGACGGAATTAAAACCATTTCTCTGTGTCACGGAGTTATTATCATCTGATTTCCTTAACATCTATTACCTCGGCATTCTATTGTTATTAGCACGCAATTATTATACATGTAAATATTCTTCCACCACCAATGGCTGATAAACACTTAATCATATACTACCAAAACTGTAGGGGTATCCGTACCAAACTGCAAGCTTTATAATATATGAACATTCTCATGAGAACATATGACATCATTATACTTACAGAAACATGGAAACATCCATACCAATGAATTCATTGACCAGCGTTACACTGTATACAGGTGTGACCGCGATCGGACTAGCACTAATAAACTGGAGGGTGGCGGAGTTTTGGTGGCTATTTTAAAAATTCTCCGACCAATAGAATTAGACCTAAAAACGTCCGCTAATGCTACCCCACTGCATAACTACATAGAGCAAATTGCCGTTGAAATACCGAGTGATCAAAAACTGAAGCATCACGTCGTGACTGCTGCATATATACCCCCGCATTTCGAATCTCTCTAGGAAGCTCTGTGTGATCCTAATGTTGATCTTTTCTATGTAGTCGGAGATTATAATCTTCCAGAAGCGACATGGCATATATCTGCTTCTCAGAGTACGGTGATAAGCTCCCGCTTGTGCTCTGGCTCAACTACGTCTTGTGACCATCTCAACAACTTTATGTCTCTTCTAAGTGCCTCTCAGTATAACGGAACACTTAACTGTAAGAGCAAAATATTAGACCTCTTAATATCAAACTCTCCCTGCTGTGTGCAACAAGAGAAATCTCCCCTACTACCTGCTGACGTTTATCACCCTCCTTTTGTTTGTGATATTGATATTAAAGTTAAAAGTCCTCCCTTAGACAGGCGTTCGCTGCAAAAGTATAATTTCTACAAAGCTGACTATGAAAAAATAAATGACATGATACAGAGAACCGATTGGCCGGAACTTCTTACACATATAAAAGCTGAAGATGTTTTATCGCTGTTCTATGACAAACTAGACCAGATTATCAAGCAACATACTCCTCTAACTTGTTCTAGATCCACCAATTATCCAGTCTGGTTCTCACGCTCTTTGATCAAAACATTGAAAAAGAAACAGACAGCCTGGATAAAATGGAAGAAGTACGGAAACATATCGGATTATGAAACATTCACAATGCCAGCCAGTTTTAGCCAGTAGTAGTAGCCAGTTTTAGAGAAATGTGCGCAAAATGTCATTCGTCCTATATAAGTTCGGTGTAGAAGATAGCCTACACACAAATGTTAAACACTTTTGGACATATGTTACAAACCGAAAAGATAAACCTTGCATCCCAGCAAAAGTACACTACAAGGACACTCAATCCAGTGAACCAGAAGTAATTTGTGATTTGTTTTCGAATTTCTTCCACTCTGTATACGAACCAACGTCACCACTCTTGTCACAATGGCAACCGCCCACGGAAACTTCCTTAGCTTGTGATATTATTACTAGCTTACACTTTGGCGAAAACAAGATCCTAAGAGAACTCAGGTCCCTGGATCCTGCCAAAGGACCAGGACCCGACGGTATACCTGCTTATTTTCTACGCAACACTGCTGCTCACATCTGTAAACCGTTAGTTATAATTTATAATAAGTGCATAACTGAGGGGGTATTTCCAAAAGAGTGGAAACGCGCTAATATCACACCTGTACACAAAAGTGGTTCGAAGGGTAATGTGGAGAATTACCGTCCAATCTCGATTCTCTCCACTTTGTCAAAGGTCTTTGAGAGACTCGTCCATAATGAAATATATCCCTCATTACACAACGTCATTATACAACAACAACATGGCTTCGTTAAACAGCGATCTACCACTACAAACCTCTTGTCCTTCTCTAGTTTCTTATTTGATAGTTTTGATAATGGCGTGCAGGTAGACGCTGTATATACAGATTTTTGCAAGGCCTTTGACAAGGTGGACCACGAGCTGCTGCTTAGTAAAATCGCCTTCAATGGCATTCGCGGTAATTTGCTGCGGTGGTTTGTATCGTATATTTCAAACCGCTGTCAAGGAGTAGTAATCAACGGATACAGATCAAAAATTATCGAAGTTACATCTGGCGTCCCACAAGGCTCTATCCTCGGACCATTATTATTTAACATATTTATTAATGACATAGGTAACTGCTTTCACAACACTAAGTTTCTATTGTACGCCGATGATCTGAAGTTCTACAAATCCATCAAAACAGTAAATGATTGCATATTACTACAACAATACCTTGACAGACTAACAGACTACTGCCACAGTAATAAATTAAAGCTAAGTTTGCCGAAATGCAGCTACCTCACTTTTACCAAAAACAAACATCTTATTAAGTTTAACTACACTCTTTGCCACGTGCCCCTATCTCAATTAAACTCAATTCGTGATCTCGGTGTTATACTAGATTCCAAACTATGACTAGACTCACACATCAGTAAAATAGTCAGCAAAGCTTTCCGTCTATTTGGTTTCATTATGCGGTCCACCCTTGATTTCAAGAAGACCTCGTCATATTTGTGCTTATATAAAGCCCTTGTTCGTTTTCAGCTAGAGTATGCAGTGTCAGTCTGGAACCCATTCTACAAAAAATATGCTGAAATGGTTGAAATCGTACAGTACAAATTCTTGCGTGCTATGCACTATAGATGCCATAAATACTACCTATCGTATTCACAACTACTCAAAAAGTACAACATTCTCTCCCTTAGTTCTCGAAGGAAGTACCTCGAAGCCACAGTGCTATTCAAAATTGTCAGAAACAAATTTAACTGTACAAATCTCAATAACATGATTTGCTATGCTGTACCTAGAACCATTCACAGGCGGCGGGTACGCGCAGGTACTCTTTTCGCTCTGAGTGCTTGTCGAAATAATTCAGGCCTGCGCTCGCCTATCCGCCGTATGGTTGACACATACAACAGTAACTTTGTCGAAATTGATATCTTTAATTGCACAATAAGTAAGTTTAAAAGACTCATTCGTTGTACTCTATTGAACACAATTAGTGATAATAACTGATGTTATATTGTAGATAGTATTTTATAATTTTATCTTGTATACCTAAGTCCTTAATAATTTGTCTTATTTTTTTATGTTCATTATAGTTAGTTACATTTATATAAATATTTGACTAATTGTTACAAATTGATATAAACGTTGCACTTAACGCTACCTAGCGATTAGATATTCTCTATTACTAAACTCTAATGTTTATCTGTGGACAGCGTAGTGGGTTCCATTATCGTCAAAACTTCATTTTTTGTTAAAGTAGTTGTAAGTTTTTATAATGTAACTGTTTGTTGTTTCATGTAATAAAAATAAAAAAAAATAAAAAGTCAACGATTGGCGCTGGGTCCCAACGAAGTTGAACGTGGCAGACGACGCTACGCGTGACGTCCCAACAGACTTTAACAAGAATCATCGATGGTATAAAGGACCCGACTTCTTATACTTACCAGAAGACTCCTGGCCGATTGAAACCGTAAGAACGACAGTAGAAGAAATTTTAGATGAAGAAAAGACACACTATATTGGCGACAAAGGAAGACTGAAGCTTGCAGAGGCTCTGCCTAACCCGACGAAGTTCTCTAGCTGGGACCGACTACGCTATTCTACAGCACGTGTTCTGCAGTTCATTCAACTCTGCAGAGCCACCAAATAGAAAGTTAATTATAGAAGAACGAAAAAGAACAAAGAAACGGATCCCACTTGGAAGAAGAACATAAATAGACAGCAAGCAATTGCAATGAAAAAGAAATCATCGTCGCCAGAACCGACAAAGTTCATACCAGTAACAGCCGAGCTGCTCAAAATAGCGGAAGAACTCCTGATGCGTTCTTCTCAAGAAGAATCTTTCGCGGAAGACATAGATAACTTGAACAGCGGGAAGCCGATCAACAAGGAAAGTCGCCTCCACCAGCTCAGCGTCGAGTCCATTAACGGTACAATAAGATTAAGAAGCCGTATTCGAGCAGTCCGAGATATGAAGGAAGAATTTAAGAACCCGCTGGTAATCGACGGTGATCATCCCACGGTCCGACTCTGGGTACAGTCCATACATCGCCAACTCCATCACGCCGGCGTAGAAACAACCGTCAACGAGTGCAGACAGCAGTACTGGGTATTGAGATTACGCCCTATCGCACGCACGATATTGAGAAGATGCCTGTTCTGCCGAATGAAGACACAAGTACCACCGCATCCCAGAACCGGGGACCTACCAGCATGTCGTTTAGCTCATCACAAACGACCATTTACTTTCACTGGAATCGACTATTTTGGACCTCTCTCAGTGACCGTCGGACGGACTCGACAGAAGAGATATGTCGCTGTCTTCACATGTCTCACGACGCGAGCAATACACCTAGAAATCGTTGGCTCGCTTAGCGCTGACTCCGCGGTGATGGCAATAAGAAGAATGATCGCTCGACGAGGCTGCACGACTGAGATATGGTCGGACAACGGCACCAATTTAAAGGCCGCCGACAAGGAACTACGACAGGCTATCGACGCGGCGACTGCAGAAGAAGCGGCGAAGAAGACCATCTCCTGGCGCTATATCCCGCCTGGAGCTCCATTTATGGGCGGAGCCTGGGAACGAATGGTCCGCTCAGTCAAGACAGCTCTGACCGCTACACTGCACGAGCGTCACCCCACAGAAGTCCTTGCAACTCTACTGGCTGAAGTAGAGTACACCGTCAACAGTCGCCCGCTGACGCATGTGTCAGTCAATGCAGAAGATCCAGAAGCACTAACTCCTAACCACTTCTTGTTAGGAGGACTAGGGCGCGTGCCGCAGCCAGGCACATTCACCGACCAAGACACCGTCTCACGATCCAGCTGGCGAGCTGCACAAAGGTTAGCCGATATATTTTGGCTACGCTGGGTAAAGGAGTACCTCCCCGAGCTCCAACACCGGCGGGAGCCCCATGGAAGAGGTCAGGCAGTACAAGCTAACGACCTGGTACAAATCGTCGACCCGAACCTGCCCCGCAACGTGTGGATCCGAGGAAGAGTCATCACTACGTATCCGGGTCCTGACAACATCGTGCGGACAGTGGACGTGCTGACCAAAGGAGGTGTCCTGCGCCGGCCTGTAAGAAAACTAGTGATCCTGCCTCTGCCTACGAACGTCGAGCCCACACCGGAAACTTATGCGACTCAGTCGCACGGCGGGAGTGATGTGCGGGACAGTGATATATAGTGAACAGTGATATATAGTAAACAGATACATAATGAACAGATATAGTGAATAGACAGTGATAGACACTTAACGGAATGATTATAGACTTTGTGTTTAACAGTGTTGCCAACAGTTCAACTAGCTCTCCACCAGATCCAGCTTCTGAAACCACCAGAAAACCACTATAAAAACTAACAAAAGTCGGCCCTACTCTAAAAATCGCTAAAACTTACACTATTTTTTAGTTTTTACGAAAGAAAACAGTATTTATTTATTATTACTTGTATTAATAAAAAATGTTCTTTAATATGACGTAATAAAATATTTTAAGTCAGTAAATCAACATACAAGAACTTTTGTCTGCACTAGGCTTGTTCATACTCGGTCACTGACAGGAACGCTCCGAACTAGTACAATTGTTCAAATGTACTAGTTCGGTCTTCTAGTACTATTAGTTCATTTTAGTTCATCGATAATTAAGACATCAGTCAGACGTGATGGAATACCTGCATATTTGGTTTTCCTTCATACTTTGCAGGCTTAGGACTATCATTTTAATTATGATACATTTTAAATAATTTGAATATCATTTAAATAAGTAATATTGAATGAATTATTAAAATGGCGTATTTAAAAATCAAATATTTATAGTGATCTTCATTTTTATATACATATTTTCTTTTTTACAATCCACACGAAACAAAACCAAGCATAAGCAACATAAACTTGAACTTATATTGTTGAACCAATGACGTTGAGTAACTTCACTTAACAAAGTTAAAATAACAAATAAAAACATCGAAAACAATTACTATCAAAAAGCCATAGAACGTCCGGGCCATAGATTATGCACATAAATGACCGGCCACAGTTTCTCGTTCTCCAGGTCATCGTAGTTCGTACATTACTTATTAGTTCAGCCGTTCTTACTCGACTCTCGCGGTTGGATGTCGCTAGGATTGGTGATTAGTTCACTGTACTAGATGACCGATTTGAGCGACAGAAACAGAATAGTTCGTTCTAGTTCACATGACGGAATTGCGTCCTAACAGTACATAGTACATGTACTACACAAGCCTAGTCTGCACCATCATCGTCGGTTTCACATTTATATGATGCTTTGCTACCAATTTGTTTTATAACTTTTATTGGAATTTCATAATCATTGCAGCATTTTTCTTCCAATCTTAAACCACAGAGTGTTTTTAATATTGCAGTTAAAATATTCAACTTCATTCTGTTCCCCTGCTTGTTTTTTATTACATTCATACTGCTAAATAGTCTCTCAACATCGGCATTAGAATTAGGTAGTATTAAGAGAGTAATTCGCAAAAGTCGCTAATTCCTCAAATCTAGATTTCCCTTGAGCATTTTCTGTCTCATTTGCTCTCGTTTCATATCTGCAAATGAATTTGTCGCCATAGATCATCAACTCTTGCCATAAGTTCTGCACTTTTATTGTGCCTACGCAGTAAAAGTAAATTAAGTACATTAATGAAGTAAAAATAATATATTTCGTAAAGTTTTAGTGGCTTAGTAGTTGAGTAATAGCACTTTCAGTAATTGAAACTGAATTCTACTTGACCACTAGAAAAAACCACCAGCCACTAAAAGCAATATTTCTCCACTAAAAGGGGGGTCGAAACCACCAGTTTTAGTGGAAAATCCACTAAGTTGGCAACACTGGTGTTTAATAGTTTTAGTTCTATTTAATAGTTTTAAATGCGAAAAATAATAGTTTTATGCGACTACTATAAGGATTAGATAGTTTCGTGAATGTATGTACATAGAACTAGAGGTAAACATTAGTACATAGGAGTTATATCTTTAAATGTTATGTTTTTGTAGATTTTATATTTTTCCTAGATAGATCTTGTGATTTAGAATCGAAATATATATATAGTTTTACCCATAAAAATAGCGTAAAAATAGTGAAAATGGCCAAAAATATGCAACGGCTCTCGTTACGGTAAAGTTTCGCAGCAACTAAGCAAAGTGCGCCTTCTCCTGATTGGTTAAAAATACTTTGTTCTGATTGGCTGACCAATCACAGCGCTTAGATTTTTAGTTTTGGTATATAATGAGTACATAACGTAAGTAAATAAGAGATAGCTGTTCTTGATTCTGATTGGATAAAATTCCTGTATTCTTATTGGTCAACCAATCATAGAGCCTACATTTTCTTAGCAAAATTTGTATAAATTAGGAACATTTAGCCTGGTTCGACACCCCCGCCCAGCTTATAGTGCTAATGACTGCCATCTTCAATGGCGCATTGAGCAATAATATGTTCCCTACAACCTGGAAACAGGCCACCGTCATAGGTATTCCCAAACCAGGCAAGCCCAAGTCTGACCCGTCTAGCTACCGTCCCATTAGCTTACTCAACGTCCTCGGTAAAATCTATGAATGGCTTATATATAAGCGGCTCAAAGATTTTGCCGAAGCAAAGAGTCTAATACCCAATGAGCAGTTCGGATTTAGAACCGAACACTCATGTATCCAACAAGTCCACCGCATCGTAGAACACGTCAGCGCCGGCTTCCAACGGGGCGCAATAACGGGAGCCTTATTCTTCGACATAGCGAAAGCGTTCGACAAAGTCTGGCACAATGGCTTAATCTATAAGCTATACCAACTCGGCGTGCCAGACCGTCTCGTGCTCATCCTACGGGACTTTTTATCGAATCGCACCTTTCGTTATCGAATTGAGGGGGAGCTCTCCTCCCCCCATCCCATTCGCGCAGGAGTTCCTCAAGGCTCCGTACTATCCCCCCTCGTTTTCACGCTATTCACTAGTGATATTCCCAAGCATAAAAATACTCAGCTAGCCCTATTTGCCGACGATACGGCTATCTATTATACCGGTCTTAAACCCGATGCTATCGCTCGCACTCTCCAAACTTCCGCAAACACTCTGGCCAAGTAGTTCCGGAAATGGAGAATCGAAGTCAACCCAGACAAAAGCCAGGCAGTCCTCTTTTCTAAGCCGCGGATAAACCCACCCTCCCTCTGTCCGATTACCATGTACGGCAAGCCGATCCCCTGGGAAAAGCAAGCCAAATACTTAGGCGTGGTCCTCGATAAACAACTTTCCTTCGCTGAGCACATAAAGCAGGCACGTTCACGCGCCGCTTTCGCTCTAGGTAGGCTCCACATCATTCTTAGCTCCCGCAGCAAGTTATCACTCAGGTGCAAGCTGCGTATTTTCACCGCGGTCATCCGTCCCATCATGATCTACGCCTGCGTTGTTTTCGCACACGCAAAGCCCTACCTCCTCCATAAGATGCAGACCCTTCAAAACCGATTCCTCCGTAGAGTCACGGGAGCCCCCTTTTATATTCGAAATGAGCTTCTTCACGTAGACCTCAAGATGCCCACCATCCAGCAGTTCATGAAACGTGTCTCCAAGCGTTTCTTTGATACTGCAATCCAACATAGGAATCCCCTTATCGTAACGGCCGCCCAATACGAACCCTCGCGTATCTCTAAGATTCGCCGACCAAGGCATACCCTAGTAGTGACTAGGGACCTCCCGGCTCGGGGCTCGGGAGTGCCCGATGATGCAATCACCCTGCTCCAAGAGAGCCGTAAGCAAACCAGCACAGTTTACAAAAACAAAAATCGACCGTCTTTCCGTTCTCGCCGCCGAGGCCCGCCGCGACGTCCCCGTAATAGTCCGCCCCGACCCTTGCCAGAGCCAGCCCACGACGCTGAGCCAGTAGCTTTAAATTCCCTTACTAATAATAATAATGATATGATCCAGCCTGTCCCTAGCTGCCCTCCCCCTGCGACGCCCTAAGCCGAGGTCCGTACCCCACAGGGGGTGCCCTTAGCGTGTAGTCGCCTAGTTTGTAAGTTTTTAATAAGCCCTGGCTGGAGGCTTTAATTGATTTATTAATTAAGGCAACCACAGGCAAGCCCGGTTAAGCAGCCGACAACCTCAGAGGTTGACTTGCGAGATGCCACACACAAAAAAAAAAAAAAAAACTGGTTCGACACATCATTCCGCTTCCGACGCTCGCCCGCGACGGTCGTACCGCTCCGCGCTCTCGATCGTTCCGTGCCTGAGTCATCGCAACGTTTCGTCACGCCCGCCGTGACGTCACTCGTAGTCGCAGACTACGACGCCTGGTCCGGATCCGCCTTTTTCGAGGCGGTGAAGGATTTCCTGTTTCTATAACAGAGTATCGTCAAAAACAATTTGGTTTGGCCCCTTCAGGGTAAAACCACAGTTTCGTGGTCCTTGGTTGGAAACCTCACGGTGTCAACAATACCAAGGGTGTGCTGACCCGACGCACCCGCTAATCCCCTTCAGGGTGAAGCAGTCAATTGGAGTTTATATAATGATATGATCCAGCCTGTCCCTAGCTGCCCTCCCCCTGCGACGCCCTAAGCCGAGGTCCGTACCCAACAGGGGGTGCCCTTAGCGTGTAGTCGCCTAGTTTGTAAGTTTTTAATAAGCCCTGGCTGGAGGCTTTAATTCATTTATTAATTAAGGCAACCACAGGCAAGCCCGGTTAAGCAGCCGACAACCTCAGAGGTTGACCTGCGAGATGCCACTCACAAAAAAAAAAAAAACTGGTTCGACACAGTTTGCGGGCAAAATTGTAACAAGAAGAAACACTCAAGAAAATAAAGGAAGAAAACTTCAAGAATCTTCTAGTGTGGTTTAATTCTTCACCAACCCAGCACACAAATGCGCCTGTATGGCACAATTTTATTTCTAATACCGAATTAACGAACGAATTCCTCTTGTTTCTTTAACATTCTTCTGAACAGATATGATTAAAAATAAATGATGGCAATAACCATAGAATAATGGCAAGCAGTAAAAGTGACCACTTTTTTCTTCCACTAAGTGCACGATGCGCGATCTTACCCCCACTACGCCAAAACCTTGCCAAGTTATTTGGCGTCATCTATAACCTATTTACTCTTGTCTTTTAATGAAAAACGGCAATTTTATAGCTCAATTTTAATTATATTCAAAATTATATACTTCATTCACTTGTTCATCGCTTTTAAATTTAAGTCTACTTTATGAAGGGCAACCAAACGCAACACGACTCTTGTGCACGCGAGCATGTCTTGCAGGATCAACACACCTTTCGTCCATTTTTTAGGGTTCCGTAGTCAACAAGGAACCCTTATAGTTTCGCCATGTCCGTCTGTCTGTCCGTCTGTCTGTCCGTCTGTCCGCGGTTACTTTGGCATGAGTATACACGTTAATGATGCCGAAATAGTGGTAAAATAAAATTTTGAATAAAACTATTATATAGGGTACCTCCCCTACATGTTAAGTGGGATGATATTTTTTTTTTCGTCTTTCCCATAGTGTAGGATATCGTTGGATAGGTCTTTCAAAAATATTAGGGGTTAGGGAAGACTGTTTTTTGATTAAGCAAACCATTCGTGACTTATCAAGCTTTAAAGTACCAATTTTCGTTAGAGTCAAGTGTTGCCCCCTCTATCAACTAAACGGTTGTAGTTAGAAATGCAAATGACACGGCAGTAGTACCTATATATAACGAAGTTTAAAGGAAAACTATCACACATAAGTGGGCTTTACAAATTTACGAGTAATAGTCGACCAATTGTATTTGACTCAAAAATTTCGAACTCCATAGAAATGTCGATAGATGGCGCTAAGCGTCAGTTGTATCGCGCTAGTTTCATATTTAAATAAGTTTTACAAAAAAAAAACGTTTTACCTAACAAAAAAAACCGACTTCCAAAAAACCACTAGGTACAATGTGAAAAATAACTTTAATTTCAGAAGATGGTGTCTTTGGATCTGTATTTTAGTTTTTTGCCACCGAATTCCGAAATTGAAGTTATTTTTCACATTGTAGTGTTTTTGGAGGTCGATTTTTTTTTGTTAAAAAGTTTTTATTTCTCGCTTTTTAGTGGGTCTGTTTATAATTTATCTAAGTTACAATAGCCTAATGTCAACTTGCTTATCGCCTTTTACAAAATATTGCATTTCCCGATGCAGGGGCGTTAATTGTTGAGGAGTTCTCCTCGTATTTCACCATCAGCTCCATTTCACCGGGATGTCAGACGTACCAACTTCTTGGTATACATACTAGTTTTCAGTGTCACGTACCATGTACCAAGACTACTCGGTCCTTGTATGCAAAAATACCAAGATTTTAATGGAAGAATCGAGTAGGTATTACTAACTAAAAATGATCAATTTTTATCGTGTTTTTCTGAACATGAAATCAAATTCTTAACTATAACAGACAAAAAATCGCAGTCAGTTGTTAATATTTTTCTACTGTACGGTTGGTAAAACTGCTTGGCTATGGTTAGTCGACTACTGCGCCATCTTCGCATAGTATTTCTTGTTTACCGTTTTAAACACTTCGCTATTTAGCCCTAAAAATAAAAATAACATTGCTAAAATTGTTCACATAGTTCACAAGATAAATACCACATCAAATATCAAAAATATTATCGCACATCCCCCAATCATTTTACTGATGATACCTAATACTGAAAAAAAATAATTAAAACTTGAATCTCAAACTCAAAATGAATAGTTTCGAGTCTGAAAATGTTTTTTCGGCATCTAAATTTGTTTACGCCAGCTTCGGACTTCTTTTCTCTTGTCTGATTACCCATGGTTGATTACCAGTTTGGGGATATGCGGAACAGGGTGTAAAGTCCCGCATTCCCATTGAAAAGGGAGGATACTCCGACCAGACAGGTGTTTTGTCTGGTGGGCAACTGCCCGATGTTTGTGATCGGGTAATTTGTATGTATGCTAGTTGTGCGGTAAACTCTGCTTGCGCGATACAGGATAGTTTGTATGTTGCGAGATAGATGTCGCTACATCACTCCCCTCCGAGGTCGTAACAGGATGAGTCGTCCATACATCTATTGATGCTTGCCGGACCAGTGGAAGGTAGGTTTCAGGGAGTCGGAACCGGAAGTCGCATAGTTCGCGGTGAGTCAGAACTGTCTGGGGTGCTGCCCCCTTTGAGTCGGGGTGATGTCCCAGTGAGTCGGGATGATACTCCAGTGGGTCGGAGTAGTCGGGGTGATATCCCAGTGAGTCGGGATGATACTCCAGTGGGTCGGAGTAATGCTGCGTGATCTCCAGTGGGTCGGAGTGGTGCAGTGCTGCGTAGTGGCTGGCTGCTGCGTCGACCAGGAGAGAAGTGCGTCTCTGCTTGCTGACCGGCCGAAGTGCAGGGTGCTGTGCCAAGGTTGCTGAAGAGGCTGGGGGTGATGACCAGGTATGCGCGTCCGCTGCATGCTGGTGGTCAGGATACCCGTAGAAGCCGAGGGTACTGGCTGGCTGTATGACTCGCTGCTCGAAAGCTTGAAGGAAGTGATGATGACGTCACGCTGAACTAGCTCTGCACGAAGGCTGCGCTGATGTTCATGCCCGGGGTCACCAGTTTGGGCTATGCAATCAGCTGATATTTCGTCGGTAGGAATTGCTTCGGGCCACTTAGTTAATCGGTCGATCATTGTGACTAAGTACCGATGTCCTTGAGATGTTGTAGGTAGAGGTCCTACGATGTCAACGTGTAAATGTTGAAAACGTTCGGTTGGCGGGAACGATGCGATGTTTGAGTGTGTAGGTATGTCTTTGAACTTTGCTTTTCTGACAAGGTATGCACGTACGAGTCCAACAGCTGATGTCTGCGTTCATCGATGGCCAGAAATATTTTTGAGTGATTGGTTACGTCCATTTAGGATGTTACCAAACACCACAGCAACAAAAAAACCGTATTCATTCATCAAGACCTTTTGAAGTGCACCCACGTGTTTATCAGAACCGACGCAGTCAAGAAACCACTTCAAACACCATACGAAGGACCCTACCGAGTGATAAGCCGAACAGAAAAAGTTTACACAATACAGTTACCCGATCGGCAAGCAAACATTTCGATAGATCGATTGAAACCTGCATACGTTATCTCAGAAGAAACTTTACCATCTACCACACCAGTTACAGTCAGCGATACCAAGAAAACAGAAGTACCAAGAGCAAGCCTGACGTCACATCCCGCTGAAAACAAACAGACACGTTCAGGACGTATCATCAAACTGCCGGTACGCTTCGCTTGAAGGGGAGTCCTGTAGCATACCAGCACACCCTTCACTTTGATAACCAATCGCTCATACAATGCACAAAGGAATATTATTCTAAGTACTATAAATTAAATATAATGTCAACAGTTATATGAGACGCGGGCGGAGGGCCGCGCTCTCTCACACAGTGACCACTGTTTAACTAATGTAAACACTACAATTATATATACACAATTCTATTTTAATAAAGAACATTCATTCCACATTCATTACTGCGACTTCACGCCTTGTCATTGCTCTCCCTAACTTATTCTCCAAAGTGCTGTCTAAAGTAAATCTCCGCTACCTTAAATATATTCTCTAAATTAGTGCTCCAACATAGCACTAAAGTAGTGCTACGACATAGCGCTAAAGTGGTGACCCCGACGTGATACATGCTACAAAGCGAACGAACCCTCCTTTCCGATAAAAATGTGCTATTTCTTTGGTACGTTCGATAATTACTGCCCTATATAAGGTGTATCTATTCATACACGAAATATTTTAAGAGATATACCTATAGCTTGTAAAGAAACAATAAACACGACAAAAAAATGTTTATCAATGTTTTTTTTTTATTTTACGTAATTATTATAATTTTAAAACTGCTTGAGACATTTTGCATAAAATCTTTACTCCATAGTCTATGAATGACCCGCCCGCCCGCGCCGCGGTGAAGTGACGTGCCCCCGCGCGCCTGTGTCGAGCAGCCGCGTGTTGGTGAGATTGTGCGAGTATTCGCTTCGCATGCATGTCTCCACGCGACGGCGCTACATGGTAGTTATTTCGCGTCCTGAAGGTTACCGCACTCCAGTCTGTGTTCTGCCGGATTCAAACACCTGCCCCCACCTCATTTTACATGAGACCTAACAATATCACTGGTGAACTGTAGTGGACTTACGAAAATACACCTCTGCCTATCTCTACCGAGAAATCAGGCGTGATGATGTTAAAAATAAACCAATGTAGCTAGACTTCGTATCTCATTCTAGTGTCATTTTAATAACGTATCGCTTACAATCTATACTTATAATAAATCTGTAGAGAGGTCAATTCTGTACATGAAATATATTTACAAAATAACTATCAGGGGGTGATTAGGGATCGATACTGATGCCAAAAATGCAATCAGTAAAATTTTTGTCTGTCTGTCTGTCTGTCTGTCTGTCTGTCTGTCTGTCTGTCTGTCTGTATAACCGTTATAGAAACAAAAACTACTCGACGGATTTTAACGAAACTTGGTACAATTATTTTTCATACTCCTGAGCTGGTTATAGTATACTTTTCATCACGCTACAATCAATAGGAGCAGAGCAGTGAAGGGAAATGTTGGGAAAACGGGAGAAGTTACTCCATTTTTTAAGCTACCGTCGCGTGTGCAACCTTAATGGTTAAAGCTACACAGAAATCATTTATGACGGAAATGTTCTCCTTAAAATTATATAAAAAATATCCCACGACGGCATATATTTATCTTTTATGGTTGACTCACAATAACACGTGTAACTCCCGATAGCTTAGCAGTTCGAAGCTTTCTGATTATTATTCTGCTCCGAAATTTAAAACCACCACAACTTTGCAATGGAACTCGGCTAAAAGTAACCCAGTTGCAACAATATATAATCGAGGCTCAAATTTTAACAGGTTGCAGTGCAGGAGAAACCGTCTTTATTCCCAGAATTCCCATAATACCAAATAATTTTCCATTCAAATTTAAAAGAACGCAATTCCCAGTATCGGTGTGTTATGCAATGACAATTAATAAGGCTCAAAGGCAGACTTTTCGTGTTGCTGGAGTAGATCTCGGTGTCAGTTGTTTCTCGCATGGTCAGTTGTACGTCGCTCTTTCCCAGGTTAGCAGTTCTAGAAATCTTTATGTTCACGTGCCGGACGGGTCGACTTTCAACATAGTTTACCCGGAAGCTTTGCGCTGAAGTATTTTCGTTCTATAGGTACTTAAGCCTCATGTGAACATGATCTAAACAATATTACCAATACATTAACTTAATAACACACAAGGAGTTACACGCTGACGGAGTCGCGGACACAGCTATTAACAATAATATTGTGCGGTTCGGTATTGCGATATTTTTCAACAGTATTATAGATTGACATATTATATTTCCCTACTAAATTACGAAAGTTAATCTGTCTGTTACATCAAAATCACTGAACCGTGAGGAAGGACATAGGCTACTTCTTTTTTCGAAAAACGACGGAAACGTGGATGAAGTCGCGGGCAACAGCTGTCTATGCTAATAATATAAGGCTGAAGAGTTTGTTTGTTTGTTTGAACGCGATAATCTCAGGAACTACTGGTTCGAATTGAAAAAATATTTTTTAATTAAATAGGCAATTTATAGAGAAAGGATAGCCTTTCTCTGTAAATTGCCTATTTAATTAAAAAATATTTTATTATTTTTTTTATTATTTTTTTATTATTAGCCTATAGAGGCTATATATCATTACGCTAAGGCTAATAGGAGCGGAGCGCCAATGAAGAATGCTTCAAAATCGGGGTTAAATTTAACGTTAGCCCAAAGTAACTATTCCACGCGGATGAAGTCGCGGGCAAAAGCTAGTGGATAATAAATGTGAATTTAAATTACAATACCATTTAAAGCTACTTAGCTTTAATAATTTGCCTACTTAGGCAAATTATTAAATTCACTCCATTAAAGTTTTACGAAAAGGAACCTAGATGCGATTAAAATATTTTTTCAATAATAATCCTAACCTACAATTATTATTATTACCCATCTACATTTACATCTATCCTACCTACATGACATACGATGATACGAATTGAATGGACTTTAAGAGACGTTGACCTCTGAGTTCGTTGTTTCGGTGTTTCTTTTCAGAGTAGTCAGGAAACACCGGCCTCATCAAGCTTTACTCAAAACACAAAAAAATGACGTGTAAAAGTGTACTATTTAGAACCAATTTACAAAATAAATAATTATTTCATTTCATCTGTAAGCTAGGTAAATACCAATAAACAGCTGATAGGTTCAACTCGAATTCGCATGTTAATGACCTCTGTGAGGTTATTAAGATGTGTCGAGCGAGTCATATCCGTCAGCTGATTGTTCAAGCTTTACTCAAAACACAAAAAATGACGTGTAAAAGTGTACTATTTAGAACCAATTTACAAAATAAATAATTATTTCATTTCATCTGTAAGTAGGTAAATACCAATAAACAGCTGATAGGTTCAACTCGAATTCGCATGTTAATGACCTCTGTGAGGTTATTAAGATGTGTCGAGCGAGTCGTATCCGTCAGCTGATTGTTATAAAAATACACATGTGAACTTTAAGAATACAAATACAAATACAAATATTTTTATTGACATCAATATAACAATACACTGTAGAATTTAACCCTGACTTCTGAGCTAGGCAAAGCCTGTGTTTCAGGAGTCAGTATCTTCGCCCTTTATAGTCACTAATGTACAATAAAAATTTATATAATAGTAAATTAAAGCTAAAATAAAAAGTTGAATATAAAAACCTATAATTATACATGCTTTATCTGTGTGTGTTTATGTATGTGTGTCTGCGAGGGTGTGTTTGTGAATTAGTGTGCGTTTGTGAGTGTGGTTAGGAAATATGTACGGTCTGATGTGTTATTTTATAATTTTTTCAGTGTCATTGTAGTCGAGAGACTGAAGCCAGTTTTTTATTATTTGTTTCATATTGTTCTGCGTAAGAGAGTTAATTTTTAGTAGCCGGTTTATTTTGTTATATATATGGGTTGCTAAGTACATATGCTGCCGCCTCGCCGATGCAGTACCTATTTGTTTTTACAGAGGGACAGACGTTGGGGATGGTTCGTTTCTGTGTACTTTCGGGATTGATAGGTGTTATTATTCTACATTATTATTGTTTTGGCTTTATGTCGCAGTGAAGTTAGTCGGAAACCTGTCTATTTTACAAGAAATTCGTAATTGTGACGCTTTTTACGAATTACAGTAACAATAATTTGGCGTGTCTAAAAATTAGAATCAACTTATTTACAATAATTTAAAATGTACATACCTAGTACCTTCTTCCTTGCACTTTTAATTATGTGTCTCTATCACTAACCATCACTGTGAAAGCGTTCACAATTCGCATTTTTAATTGTTCCACATTTGATGGTATGGCCGTCATTACCATAAACCAGGTCTTTAGCCCTACCCCACATTTACACTGAACCGCGTCGGCCTAACAATATCTGGATTTTCTGATGCCCACCAGTGTGCGTTGTAGATGTTAAACATCCCAACGCGCGTAAAGGTGGACTCGTCCGCCCAGAGTATGCGCCGCGTCGGGTCTTCAAGTAACCAATGGCAAAATTCCACGCGTGGATTTAAGTCTATCGGCTTTAATTCTTCCACCCTAGTGAAGTGGAACGGGTGCTTCCCCTCATCCCGCAGAAGGCGCCAAACTGTCATTTTGCTCACGTTAAAAACACGAGCGGCGTCTGATGTGCTGGCCATTGGGTGCTGCAAAAAGAAGTCGACGATGTCGTCCTCGATTCTTACTGGCACTCGTTGCCTTTCTCCGTCTGCATGCGGTGGCATGTAGATCCTATAGTCCATATGCCGCTGTACAGTTCCAAGGATGGTCTGCAGTGATGGTCTTCTCCCAAATCGCTTCAAGAAGAGGGCTTGTGCTGTGAGCAAAATATTTCCACCCTCATTGTAGCACCACCACCATGTTCTGGTACTCCTGTAGTTAGGTATTGTTTAATAAATGTTCCCCGAGCGAGCCCGACGCGTGTCAGCTGTCTGCTAAGGCGCGCGCGAGCGACACGACACGCGGATTGAGCGGGACGAATGGGACTGGCCTAGCAAGACGCCGCGACTGAGACGCGAGCGCCGAGAAGGGTAGCAGGCGCCCCCGCCGCCCGCTGCGCGCGCATGTTTTTTCTTTGATCATATTCACAAAAGCTGCGCGCCGTTTCAAATACCGCCGCCCGCGTAAACTAGCGTAGTGGATGTTTAAAAATAAGAAAGAACCAGTATTTATTATGTGTATCAAGTAATATTAAATTATTTAATTTTATTAATAACATACCTAGATATTTTTTTTATTTTTTGTTATGGTTTCCTTACCACCTATAGGTATATCTCTTAAAATATTTCGTGTATGAATAGATACACCTTATATACACGAAATTGATTTTTTTTTTACTGCGATGCGATTAAATACAGTTTATAGGATCAGTGGTGGCAGCGCGGCAGCGGAGCACAGGGGTACCAGCTTTTCGCTTTGAATACCAGCTTTCAGACAGCTCGGTACAAGGATTTCAGGGTGGCCGTCTGACATCCCTGATTTCACCATTCGCATTGTGATGACCATAAATTGCTTAGCAACCATTTTAAAGTAATCGAATCGCAACCCGTGAAATAGGTACTTATTATTGAGTAGTTCCGGTGGCCATCTGTGATCTTCTTCATCAGTTCCGCTTCACCAAATGGTGCTTTCTGAGAGCAAATGCACAAGTTACTATAAAAAATACCAAAATCGCTATACTATTGCCTTTAAAATTTGAGGGCTTCCGTCGATTTCCATGGGATCTCTTCATCAAATTCTAATTTGGTGACAATGGTACTACCTCAAGAACATACCATTTCAAACGAAAAAATAATTTTCAAAATCGATCCACAATTGACGGAGAACTTTCTGTGCAAAATTGTCGAATCAGGTGAGGATTTGTATAGGAAGTAAATTAGTTAGGTAGTCAAGTTTGGCTTTTAGTTAGAGCATGGTACGAAATGATCAGTCAGCGAATACGACACGCACTTGGCTGTTATAAAAACTACGGAACCCTACACTGCGCGTGGCCCGACACGCACTTGACCGGTTTTCTCTTCTTTTTTCTTTGATTGCTTCTTTTAACTGTTCTAATATTGAAATATAATATCCTCCCATTATAGAGACACCTTTACTTTTATACCTAATCGATCAATAATATTCCATCTGAATCCAAAAAGGTGGTCAGTTTTACCAGCTTAATGCGCCACCTTAAACTTTTTTCGCCACGGTTAACATCTTGCATAGACTCAGGTTCATAATGACGAATACATAGTACACCATTTTTATCATCGCTACAGATTTGGCTACAGAGGACCGAGGACCAAAAACGCACGTGAACATTCGACGCGCTGTTGTTTTTGTGGCAGCGTGAGCATTCTCGGCATCCATCTTGCACTGACCTTTTTCATGCCAAGCTCAGACTAAATAAAAATATTTGGGCTGAGATGCCAAGATGATTATGCAGAATTAAAAATCGTTGTATAGGATACTCCAACCATTTTCACGATATTTTTCTTCTTCAGTCGAGCATCTTCCAATATATTTTTTATCAATAGGCCGCCCCGGTCATGGATCGTCAAGTGACTCTATAGATACCCATTTAAGGACGCATTTACGTTTATCACTCGCTCAATTTTAGGTATACTAGTAGCAACACAACAACATTGCGCGCACCGCACACACACTTACAAACCATTGTTCGCCCGATTTTATAGTTATACATTACTTAACTAATATTGATACTTGAAGGTAATATTATATTTTCTTTAATTTATTGTTTATTTTGACAGGCTCGTTGGTATAGTGGTCAGTGGCCCTGACTGCTATGCTCAAGGTTGTGGGTTCGATTCCCACCTAGGACAAATGTTTGTGTGATGAGCACGATCATTTGTTCTTTGTCTGGGTGTAATTTATCTATAATATGTATGTATTTAGAAATATATATGTATGTTTATCAGTTGTCTAGTATTCATACCACAAGCTCTGCTTAGTTTGGGACTAGATGGCGTTGTGTGAAAGTTGTGGAATATTATATTATTATTATATTATTATTTATTTATTTATTCTCAAGGCAATTACAACAGGTTACAATCCACTTATTATAACAAATACACATAATATGTTTTGGGACAAAAAAGAAATATAAATTTAACTACTAGCAATAGGTTACAGAAAAAGTGTTTAAAAACTAAATTAGTGTAAAACAGTGTTAAGCATATATATTAAAACATTAACAGAGAGTAAGAGCACTTACAAGTCTTTTAAAAGCTGTGGTACGAGCATCGAAGATGTCAATACTAATTCTGGTATCTTTCGATATTTCATTATAAAGGCGACACATTCTAACGATAGGGTTATAATAAGAGGTGTTATTTCTATATACCAGAAGTGAAAAAGTTCTTGGCATTCTGGAGGTATACCTAGTATTAATATTAATAGAGGACAGCAGGGTGGATGAGTTCAGTGTGGAGTGTAGGATCTTATGAAGGTTTATTAAATCTTGCTGCTTGCGACGAACATGCAAAGGCATCAGATTAAACTTACTAAGGCGATCCGAATAAGTTTGTAGTGTTCTTGCGAAGTCAAACCGGTACGAGACCCATTTTAAACACTTTCTTTGAACGCTCTCGATTCTGTCAGAGTGCACTGCATAGTACGGTGAAATACAAGACATTTGTAAAGTAATAGGAAGCTATTAAGGTTTTTAAATCCTTTGGTAGTCCTGTATATAAAACCGAGAAGCTTAAATGCTCTATTCGTGATGCTTTCGTAATGTTCTCTTTTTGATTGTTTGATCATAATAAGTTGTAACTTATTGTTTACAAAGGGCTTTCAATTTTGTATTAATGTGTTTGACGCCCGATTAGGAGTACTAGGGGACTTTGGAAATAAAATACTCATATGTGATAAAAAAATTAATAAGAAATAAAGAAGTTTCGTCATGCCTGTCTTTCTGTCTGTCTATTTGTCCATCCGTCTGTATGTCACAGACATTTTCAACCAATGAAAAAACGGAGGAGGTTATCAATTCGACGCGTAATTTTTTTTTAATGTATGATCACCGATTACTCGAAGACGGCTGAACCAATTTGGAAAATTCTTTTTATGTTTGAAAGGGTATACTTCGAAATTGGTCCCATTGTCACCAAGTCAGGAGCTGATAATGGGATCTTGGAGTAATCGAGGAAACTCTTCAAATATTATAGGCACACCTACAGTGATTTGAGTATTTTTTATACATAGTTACTTGTGTAGTTGCATTTGAAAAGCACCATTTGTGAAGTGGATCTGATGATGAAGACCACAGATGGCCACTGGAACTACTCAATATATAAGTAGGAATAAGAAGTATTTCATGGGTTTTGCTTCGATTACTTGAATATGGTTATTAAGCACAATATGCTCGTCACAATGCATATGATGAAGTGAAGCTGATGGTGAATGAAGTACCAGGAGAACTCCTCAACAATTAACGACCCAGCATTAGAAAAAGCAATATTTTGTCTACTTTCTAACTAATTTCGGAAGTCGGACACCGCCTACCTACCGAAATTAAAGTTATTTTTCACTTTGCAGTGTTTTTGGAAGTTGGTTTAATTTTTTTGGTAAAAGTTTTTATATTCCGAAACGATTAGAACGATACATGTGAAACTTGGTAGGTAGATGTATTCTGTGAACCGCTTTCAAATTTTAAGAAAAAAACTAAAAATTATTAAAAAATATATATTTTTTCATGAATCTTATGCGTGTGTGGTATTAATATAGAGGTCTTTAAAAATGACATACGGGTTTCTAAAACCACTTTTTCATAGAGTTAATAATTTAAAAGATATACACTTCCAAAGTGGTATAATGTCCCCCCCCCTCCTCTTACTTCTATAATAATGGAGTGAAAAATTATACAAAAAATGTATGTTTTCTTTAATATCCTTAATGTAAACTTTCAACCAAAATTGGTTTAAACGAGATCGGGTTGGCAGTTTTTGAGATACAGCATATTTTCTAAAACCGCAAATAAAACTTTGTAATTCATAAAAACACTATGAAAAACAAAGTTATTTGGCGTAGTTACTACGGAACGCTTCATGGGCGCGTCTGACTCGCACTTGGCCAATTTTTTAGTTTTTGTACGAACTGAACATTTTGGCATATTGAACCGTATGAAGCCCAACAAAAGGTAAATGTTGTATTTTTTGTAATTTTCTACGATTATTGCGGCGATAAAAGCGTATTTGTGTGAAAAAGATGTATAGGACTGTGTTATTATAATGCATTCAATGTGGAGATGAATAAATTATCTTGAAATTAATACCATAACATTGTCAAAATTTTAACTCCTTATGTATCAAAATGGTACCAGAAAAACATTGATATTTGCGAGAAAACGTAAATGCGTCCTTAAGATAAAACTTGGAATTTATACTAATTATTAGTCACAGAGCATTGGAGGGCTAAAAACATTCTAACTACTAAATCCCATCGTCTCTATTCCGCCGACTTAAAAACGCACCCTTGTGTGTGATATTAGGCAGAGCCACACTTTCCACAGTACATTTGTTTACAACAAGTAGGTACGTACACCGTGCATGTTCTAAACTGAAGAATGATTTGTGAACAATAACAAGTGAGTAACTAGACGAAGAAGTTAAACGTTGAATTAGCGTCGCTTCCTGCTTGAGGCCGCGCGCGCCTTTGTGAGCGCGGGCGGCGCCAGCGCAGGTGCGGCGCGAGGTCGGCGCGCCTGAGGTTATGTCCATTACGCGCAGGAGCGGTCAATTGGTCGCGCGCGGTCACTGGGTCCTCCGCCGTCAGTCCGTCAGTCAGTTCCCGCTCGCTCCGCAGCATGGTCGCGCGCGCGTGCCTGTGCGCGCTGTGGGCGCTGGGCGCCGCCGCCTCGCTGCTGCCGCTGGACGCCGAGCACCTGCACGCCAGCGTCGGCGGCTTCGCAGTCATGAACTGCCACCTCGACTTCCCCTTCGGCAACGAGATTCCATACCACTTACAATGGGATAAAGATGTAAGTGTACGATCATAGACTATACACATTGTAGATACCTAATAATTGCATTATAAGATCCCCTGCGCGCGGAGGACCTCACGCACAAGCAACAGACCGGCACAGCCCACTCCACTAGCGCCTGGTCTCCGTGCATGGCTCTCGTCATCGCACGGAGGTTGCTCGGATACCTCAGGCTTCTTTCTAGCCTGTTTTTGAGTAAAACTCACTGTGAAAACTTAGTTGATTTGAACTTGCAGTAGGTAGATTACTCCAAGCTTACCATGTCTACAAAGGTGAAGTGAATATTTACTTCACCTGTGTAGTCACGGTGAGTTCTAAAGAATTACAAACGTAACGTATGTGTACCTACAATACGTAGGTACCTGCAGCGCTGTGCGCGCTTGCTTGAATGTAAGATGTTAGTACATTGACTAAATTCAATAGTTGGACAGATAGTGGTAATTATTATGATAGATAATGATTTGACACAATCAAGCAATTATTGGAATCATATTTTTTTATACATACTTATTCGAAAAAATGTAACTTGTTCTAAATGTAGAGCCGCGAATACTTGGTTCCTGCGTTTGTTTTGATAAGGGCTTACTTATGCAGTTTTTTCACAAGGAATTTCAAATGACAGGGTGCACTTTGCATGTTGTACGCATAAGTAGGTAGGTACTGCTATCTCCACTGCCCTTCGAACGGGAATACTTGTGTTCTATACTAATATCACTGTTCTATACCTAATATACAAATACACATACATGAACATATTTACAAAGTTTCAATTACATTATTTTATAAATGCGAAAGTCTGTCTGTCTGCTACGCTATCACGGCTAAACCACAGCCAGTGTTGCCAACTGCTATTGTAAGAAATGCACTAAACAAACCCTAAAATGCACTAGTGCTAATTTTGATAAAAGAGCACCAAATAAATAAAATCAACCAAAATATTAAAAAAAATAGTTTTTATCTATACTTATAATAAATCTGTAGAGAGGTCAATTCTGTACATCTATACTAATATTATAAAGCGGAAAAGTTTGTTAGTTTGTTTGTTTGTTTGTTTGTTTGTTTGCTTGAACGCGCTAATCTTCGAAAGTACTGGGTGGATTTGGATGAAATTTGGTATGGAAGTAGCTTGAAGCTTGAGGAAGGTTATAGGCTACTTTTTACCCGACTGCAAAAAAGGAGAGTTATGTTTTTACCGTGATAGAATCCACGGGAGCGAAGCCCCGCGAGAGTACTAGTGAAATATATTTCCAAAATAACTATCAGGGGGTGATTAGGGATCGATACTGATGCCAAAAATGCAATCAGTAAAATTATTGTCTGTCTGTCTGTCTGTCTGTCTGTCTGTATAACCGTTATAGAAACAAAAACTACTCGACGGATTTTAACGAAACTTGGTACAATTATTTTTCATACTCCTGAGCTGGTTATAGTATACTTTTCATCACGCTACAATCAATAGGAGCAGAGCAGTGAAGGGAAATGTTGGGAAAACGGGAGAAGTTACTCCATTTTTTAAGCTTCCGTCGCGTGTGCAACCTTAATGGTTAAAGCTACACAGAAATCATTTATGACGGAAATGTTCTCCTTAAAATTATATAAAAAATATCCCACGACAGCATATATCTATCTTTTATGGTTGACTCACAATAACACGTGTAACTCCCGATAGCTTAGCAGTTCGAAGCTTTCTGATTATTATTCTGCTCCGAAATTTAAAACCACCACAACTTTGCACTGGAAGTCGGCTAAAAGTAACCCAGTTGCTACAAAATATAATCGAGGCTCAAATTTTAACAGGTTGCGGTGCGGGAGAAACCGTCTTTATTCCCAGAATTCCCATAATACCAAATAATTTTCCATTCCAATTTAAAAGAACGCGATTCCCAGTATCGGTGTGTTATGCAATGACAATTAATAAGGCTCAAGGGCAGACTTTTCGTGTTGCTGGAGTAGATCTCGGTGTCAGTTGTTTCTCGCATGGTCAGTTGTACGTCGCTCTTTCCCGGGTTAGCAGTTCTAGAAATCTTTATGTTCACGTGCCGGATGGGTCAACTTTCAACATAGTTTACCCGGAAGCTTTGCGCTGAAGTATTTTCGTTCTATAGGTACTTAAGCCTCATGTGAACGTGATCTAAACAATATTACCAATACATTAACTTAATAACACACAAGGAGTTACACGCTGACGGAGTCGCGGGCACAGCTATTAACAATAATATTGTGCGGTTCGGTATTGCGATATTTTTCAGCAGTATTATAGATTGACATATTATATTTCCCTACTAAATTACGAAAGTTAATCTGTCTGTTACATCAAAATCACTGAACCGTGAGGAAGGACATAGGCTACTTTTTTTTTTTACGAAAAACGACGGAAACGTGGACGAAGTCGCGGGCAACAGCTATCTATGCTAATAATATAAGGCTGAAGAGTTTGTTTGTTTGTTTGAACGTGATAATCTCAGGAACTACTGGTTCGAATTGAAAAAATATGTTAAATTAAATAGTCAATTTATAGAGAAAGGCTATAGGTTATATATCATTATGCTAAGGCCAATAGGAGCGGAGCACCAATGAAGAATGCTTCAAAATCGGGGTTAAATTTAACGTTAGCCCAAAGTAACTATTCCACGCGGATGAAGTCGCGGGCAAAAGCTAGTTGAAAATAATTAAGTTGTTATTACAAACATGAAGTTAAGGTACCGGACGTTCTTGTTTAACTCTACATGGAAACCAGCTATGCTATCTTTGTCCTATGCAATTCAGTGTTTCTAGTAGAATTTGGATACTCGACACGCATTTCCTTAGATAATTAATTAGAGCGTGCGTTCTGAAATTTAAATGTGTTTCAGAACGCGCCATTTATTGGTTTTGTTTTTACCAATGTGCGTAATAAATTGTAGACTTAAAAATACGCTAGTTAGAGCACTAGGCACTGTCATGGAATGTTGAGCGCTAAAACATCAAGAAATGCACTAGATCTAGTGCCGAAAGCACTAAGTTGGCAACATTGACCACAGCATCGAAATGAAATTAAAACCGAAATAACATTTTTGTTTGTTTGTTTGGGTATCCCGGACGATGGCTTCTTGGAATGAGGACGCAACGGCCTGACCCGTTCCTCTACCGTCACATGGGTGTAAGATGAAAAATGTATTCAATATTTCTTTATTACTTTTTTATTGTACAATAGTTCTTGTAGTAACGAAACGGACAAGCCACATATTACTAAGGTGTAGGAGTCAGGCCTTTCAGAGTTAAGGCGTGTAGAAGCTAGGGTGGCTCTATATAGGTCTGATAACTGTTTGACAGTGCAATCCATAATGATATGGTCGCAAAAATGTTTTTGTTGGGATTTTTGATTTAGTTCATTGATTTATTTTGCACAGATTAGGTACCTATGCGAACCTGCTGTATCTGGTGTCAGCGTAGCATTTTGATGTCACTTCGTCGGTTCGTCTATGCTTAAAGCGAGCATACGTCGATTTTCTGTGAAATAAAATATTTGAATTTGAATTTAAACGGTATCGTCCCTTTTTTCGTTGACTTCCCCGTCCTGTTGTCCCCAAACAGGTCGCAAAGGAGTCCTTTTTTCCGAAACTGCTGTACTAACTGGCACATTATGATAGAGCCAATAATGTTTTTCCCCGACTTCACCCTAGTGGATCAATTGGTTCGGGATAAGAAGTAAGTGTTAGACTCCGGGTTTCAACTATCTCCATGTCGAATGGCATCGAAATCAATTTTGTGGTTTCGCAGTGCAAACTTTATAGGCAGACAGACAGACTTTCACATTCTTGTAATTTGTTATACATCTCCTATACCTACATATAAATAAAATGTAACTGTCTGTCTCCGATTTCAAATGAACTGTGTTTTCTCAAGTGCTTGTAGTTATTTACACTTTACCGAGAAACAAACTTTTTTTTAAATTTCTGTCTGTTTGTCTGTGTGGCTGGGCTAATGTCGCATACTTCTAAATTGTTTTTAGGTAGGTAGGCTATAGGCCTTACTTGTTTATAAACGGAGTAAGTATTCCCATTTGAGCACCAATCAATGTAGTAGAGAAAAATTGGCATTAAGTACTTTATAATATAATTTATTACATTTAATATACATATTATTTACATTTATAAATATTCCTATAAAAAAACATTTAAAAATATACAAAAAACAGTAGCCCACCGGTATCGGGGAACAGAGTTCAAGCTACTGGTGGTCAGGGCTCTTGAGAGAAGAACCTCTTAACAATTCGCGCCGTGTCCAGAAGTATAGTGCTTTCTGGATCAAGCCCTTGATCCAGCTGCCCAACGAGAGCCTCCTAAGATGTTTGTCGAGGCTCTTGGCTATTATACCACTGGCTGAGACGACTATCGGCACAATGATTGTTGTATCCACATCCCACATTTCAACAACCTCGCGAGCCAAGTAAATATAAGTAGCTTGACTTGAATTTGCTTATCTTTCTCGGCTTTCACGAGGTTCTGGTCATGAGGGACCGCTATATCAACAATCACCGTGCGACGCTCTAATCGGTCTAGTACCACTATGTCAGGCTTATTGGCAACAATAGTCCTGTCAGTGATGATAAACCGATTCCAGTACAGTGTAATATTGCCATTTTTGAGAACTGGGTCGGGCACATACCTATAGTACGGTACTTCTGATTCCACAAGATTGTATTTAAGAGCAAGTTGCTGGTGAAGAATCCTAGCTACAAGGTTGTGTCTATGCAAATAGTCTCCGTTAGCCAGACGAGAACAACCGGAGATAATGTGACGAATGGATTCTCCCGGTTTGTGACATGCCCGACATATGTCTGCCGTACCATCCTTCACAATATATTTCCGATAGTTATTCGTCATCATAACTTCGTCCATAATTGCACAGACAAAACCTTCGGTTTCCCCGAAGAGGTCACCAAAACGTAGACAGGCTACGGACGCTAATGTATCTACGTCAGACCCACGGAATAGATGAATAAGGTTGGAATGGTAAGGTGGGCGTGGTGAGCGCACCACATTTATGATACGAAAATCAATACGTCTTCGCCGGAACTTACACATTTTGTCTGTGCTTTACAGTGTGCTGTTTAATCCTAAAACCCCCATTTATCTTAAAGAACGATTTAAGTTCCTTCATGACACACGTGCAAAAACTCTGAGGTCATCAAAAAAACTTAAGGCTTGCGGTACCGAGTCACGCCACCAATTTCTATGGTAAGTCGTTCGCAGCTCAAGCAGTAAGGCTGTGGAATGCTCTACCCGATTCAGTAAGACAAGCACAAACCCTTTCTTCTTTAAAAAACTCAGTAAAAGATATTTATCTCTTTCGTTAAGACTAGGCAGTCTAAAATAATTTTCACGCAAGCTCCGCCCCCATGCACCCCGGTTAGGCCGTTGTATGCTAAACGCTAACGCTAATGCAGCAGTAATAAAGTTGAATATCGCGTCCGCTCTTTCACCGTGTTCGGGTTCGAACCTGCCGTTGTATACTAAACGCTAAGACAGCAGTAATAAAGTTGAATATCGCGTGCGCTCTTTTACCATGTTCTGATTCGAGACTAAATGTCCTAAGTCTCAATTCTTATTTTGTTTATAACTAAAGTAATAATTTATCCAGGGAAAAAATATCCTACATTTGGATAATAAACTATATTTTCTTACTCTCAATACTAATTTTAGACATAAAAGCCGAGTAATCTGGATTAAAACTTGAATAATCTTTAAAAAAGACATGATTTTCGATTAAAAAATTAATCGAGCAAAAATGTTCCAATTACGTAACTGGTCTAGACATGTAAAGAAAAAGATCAAATAAATCATATACTAAAGTTAAATTTTGATTGTATGCGTGATTGTTTCAGAATATTAATGCAAAGTTACATACTATTTAGGGAGCCTCCTCTTAAATTGTTGTTATTATGTATGTCTTTGTTTCTTTCTTTTTTAGGGTTCCGTAGTCAACAAGGAACCCTTATAGTTTCGCCATGTCCGTCTGTCTGTCCGTCTGTCCGCGGTTTAGCTCAAAAACTATTGGTACTAGAAAGTTGTACTTTGGCATGAGTATACACGTTAATGACGCCAAAAAAGTGGTAAAATAAAATTTTGAAAAAATCAATTATTTAGGGTACCTCCCATACATGTAAAGTGGTATGATAATTTTTTTTTTTCGTTCTTTCCATAGTGTGGGATATCGTTGGATAGGTCTTTCAAAAATATTAGGGGTTTGGTAAGACCGTTTCTTGATTAAGTAAACCGTTCGTGACTTATCAAGCTTTAAAGTACCAATTTTCGTTAGAGTCAAGTGTCTCCCCCCTCTATCAACTAAACGGTTGTAGTTAGAAATTCAAGTGTCACGGCAGTAGTACCTATAAATAACGAAATTTAAAGGAAAACTATCACATATAAGTGGGCTTTACAAGTTTACGAGTAATAGTCGACCAATTGTATTTGACTCGAAAATTTCGAACAACTCTATAGAAATGTCGATAGATGGCGCTAAGCGCCAGTTGTATCGTGCTAGCTTCTTGTGACGATTGAGTAGTGTAGCTCTGTGTCCGTATTTAAATTCAAAACACCGGCTATGACAAGTTTTAAACAAATCTCTAAAAAAAGAATTGAAACATTCAGTGCAAAATTGTCGGATCAGGTGAGGATTTGTATAGGAAATCTAATTAGTTAGGTAGTCATGTTTGGCTTTTAGTTAGAACATGGTACGAAACGATCAGTCAGCGAATACGACACGCACTTGGCTGTTATAAAAACTACGGAACCCTACACTGCGCGTGGCCCGACACGCACTTGACCGGTTTTTTAAATATTTATATGTGTATATATGTTTTGAGAACGTTATTTATTGTTTTGCATTTTATATAGATATATATAGTACACCGTGGACTACCCGTGTATTTATTTTCTCCTTTTGTGTCAAATCCATCCAAAGGTTGTCTGTAAAAGATCGCTTTTAGCGATAAGACCGCCCATTGTATCACTCTTTTTAATTGTTAAGTCCATAATTTTGTTTTACTGTTATGGTGTATGGTGTATTAATATATCTATCTATCTACCATAGCTCGACCGATTAATTCATTCACCGCGTTTAGTGCGCTTCAGATTACTTCGAAACACAGTTCTGCTTTAAAATGCCGTGTTGTGCAATTATAACCTGTAAAACAAAAAGTCAGACCGCAAGTATAGAGCGAGGAGGTATATCTTTCCATCGGTAAGTCGAAAAAAAATTTATTTGTAAAAAAACATAAAAATATTCTGATCACTATGAAATTCCGAACATTAACAACACTATTGCAACAAGTTACAAAAAGTATACATTGCCCGATGTGTACTCGCGTAATCAACGCAATGACCAAGTCCGCTTACAATGTACTGCATGCGTTGCGTCCTCCACACTTCAACCATTGACGTTTCGTCCTTTGCCCTGATTGGCCGTGATGCACGGCGCATGTTTATCGACAGTGAGTTACGTAGCAAGCTCTCGATTTAAGTGTGTGTAATTTATTTGTGTGCGTAATTCGCACACGAGTACGTAACGGACCTCTTGCTTGTAGTGGAGCTAAAAAGTGGGAGACAAGCGGCGACACGCGTTCTCATACAAATCAGGAACTATTTCCTTTCTAACCTCTTTTATCTGTTCCGTGGTCAGACCCATGAAGGGCGCGGTAATAGCGTCCGTGAAGCTCCTTGCTCTACCATACTTCTCTGCGGTCATTAGTATCTAATACTACAGGATTGCGCCAATTCTCGTTACCTAAAGAGAGCGGAGTGCGGCCTTTGTTTACCGCTACCACATCTCGATGCATACCCACGTCGACTTCTAGGAAATATTCCCTATGGCTGCATACCTCGCGGCTGTGCAGGGTCTTTGCATTTAAAAAGCCACGACCCCTGCACTTCCGCGGGATATACAGCCTCATCACCGATGAACGTGGGTGATGCATCTGATTTATTATTTTTATTATTTAAAAGGTACAAGGTATTTTTATAATTTACAACAATGTCCCACAAAACTGAACAGACAGTTTGACTGTGGGATCAATTTATAATCTATTTTTAACTTATGTATATAATTAATAAATATATTATATAACTAATTAACTTAAAAATACAATAATAACATTAAGGTAGGGTGCTAAGTAAATAGTTTTTCAATTTAGATTTGAATTATTCAATATTATTTTCTTCTCTAATGCCCTCGGGTAAACCGTTAAGTATATATGGGATCCGTTTTTTTAATGTCCTGTCTCCATAAACGTTGTTTATTCTAGGCACAACATATTTACCCGAGGTTATTGCTCTAGTATTATATTTATTATTTACATTTATCAACACAGAATCATGCACTCGACTTCCATGGTTATTGGTTAAAAGAATATACTTACGTTTTAAACTGACTCTATTTGAGTATGCCAAGAGAGTACATCAATACTGGGATGACCCAACCATTGAAGGCACGAACTTTGTTTCCGCCTGATAGAAGACTATTCAGGCGGCCAAAGAAACGTTCCTTCAATGATTGTTTAACATAAGCAACATTGATGCCTAGTGCCTCTGACATACCCAAATACTTGTAGGTTTCAGTTGAGCCGAGGTATCTTAGGTGTATGGAATCCGAGAGTTGAGTTCCCACGGATTTCATAATCTCCCCTCGCTTTACGCGTATTTCCCTTTCCGTGTCCAACTGGCGACACCGGTCTCGCGAAATCCACACACTTTTGTTTTACTACGGGATTCTACTAGCCTGTGTTCAATTCGCGTCAACTGAGTACGCATTTGTGATCAAGTGGCGCTGGGGGAGGTTTGACAAAATAGTGTGCAGTTGAACTGAACACTTTTTTGAATTGACTCTTAGACTGTTTGATTCTTCAAAAGCGTGTTGAATCAGCGACGGAATTAGTCTATAGTAGACATAAAACCTATTTGTATACTATGATAAAATGCTTAGTTTTTATTTTCCTGTATAAAACATGCAAACAAGGATACACCATGCATGCAGCAGGCATGCAAGCAAGCATGCAGCACGCAAGCAAGCATGCAACATGCAGCAGGCATGGTTTCTGTCACGGCTCCGGCGCTGGAGGGCTCCGGCGGTCCCATGCGAGCTTATCGTCGCAGATGTGTTTCACGCTCACCATCGCGGCTTCGGCTTGCTGGCTGGCTTCGCTGACCAGCCTCAGCCGCGGCGGCGAGTGTTAATACCACCTGCTCCTCAGCTCGCGAGCCGCCTCGCCCCTCTGCGCCTACGCGATTTTAAATAACACTCTAGGGGTAGGACAGACAAGACTACGTGGAATCGGTTTCGCAGCAATTCGTTTCTGTCACGCCGCTCCCGCAACACGCTCGATCAAATTAATCGCAATATTATATATTTTAAACGATAGGCCTAATGATTTTCGATTACTTAAATAAACGTCATATCCAATAACGTTATACGAAATAAGTTTTAGAGTATATAAATGGTATGTCTAAAGAAATTATATCAACAGTTGGTATAACTCACGTTTATTATATCTTGTGAACGTTATTGTAATTAATGTGGTTATTAAGCACAATATGCATTGCGACGAGCATATTGTGCTTAATAACCACATTCAATCAAGTAATCGAAGCGGAACACATGAAATACTTATTATTCCTACTTATATATTGAGTAGTTCTAGTGGCCATCTGTGGTCTTCATCATCAGGTCCACTTCACAAATGGTGTTTTTCGAATGCAACTACACAAGTTACTATAAAAAATACTCAAATCACTATAGGTGTGCCTATAATATTTTAAGAGTTCCCTCGATTTCTCCAGGATTCCATTATCAGATCCGGACTTAATGACAATGAAACCAACTTCGAAGTATACCCTTACAAACAAAAAAGAATTTTCCAAATCGGTTCAGCCATCTTCGAGTAATCGGTGATCACCAGTGATCGGAATAGGTAGAGCTATTTAGGTTCATTGACCGCAACCTTAATACCTTCATTGTGCGTACGGCTAAGGAGTGAAATTCCCTGCCGGAGTCGGTGTTTCCCGATAGCTATAACCTAGGAGTCTTTAAGACAAGAGTGAATAGGTTACTTTTAGGTAAGCGTGCTCCATCTTCGACCACATCATCACTAAAGCTTTGGTTTCCTAGGATAGCGGTGCCGTCAAATAGCGGCCGTAATACAGCGGTGAATGACGTCACTAGAACGTTGTCTATGTAAACAAAATGGCGCGGTTTCCTAGAGAGCGGTAACTGACACCGTAACGTCAAAACGCGGTGCCGCCATTTGCATGACGGCCGTCTTGTCGGTGTCAGATGGTTTCGTGAACGTTTCCAAAGAGAATGTAATATACTAGATTGCGATGAAGCAGACAGTGCGTTAAAACGGCCGTGGAACTTTCCACATGTCGTCACCGTAAAGACGGCCGCCTTTTTGCGTCCCTAATATTACGGCCGCTATATGACGGCACCGCTTTCCTAGGAAAACAAAGCTTTACCATCAGGTGAGATGGTGGTCAAACGCGAACCTATTTTAAATAAAAAAGAACCATTGATGTTAATATGGATATTCCACGGGATTCCGACTGATACTACGGGATTTTATTGAATTTCATTATTTTTGTCAATATGTATAAAAATGGTTTATGTAATATAAGCGCATGAGCAACGTTGTAAATTTTACAACTGTAAATGTTTTTGTACAACTTCAGAATAAAAATGTTTAAATGATTGTTGTTAAGCGTGCTCCATATTCGACCACATCATCACTTACCATCAGGTGAGATGGTGGTCAAACGTGAGCCTATTATCAATAAAAAAAGAAATCGTTACGTAAAAAAATACATGTGGTTTAATGAATCAAGTTTATCTATTTATTTTACTATCCTTAATCCCGTCCTTCTTATATTTATCCGTCAGAAAGGAAGTGTAATCTTTCATTAGTCCCGAAGGCGAGAATAGTTTTTTTTATGATTTTACTACTTATAAACCAAATCCCGTGACTCGGGGAATATCCATATTATTCTAACCTATGGCAAGTACATAAAACAGCTCTACCTATTCCGATCTCTGGTGATCACACATAAAAAAAATATACGCGTCGACTTGATAACCTCCTACCTTTTTTTCGTTGGTTGAAAATGTAAGCTTGTTGTGTTATAAATTAAATGATTCATGGTACGTTTTTGGTGTCAACGTTATCGTTTTAGAAATGATTAGCAGCAGAACAAATCTTGTGACGGTCCTAGCCTGCCTGCCGAAAACCCTAGCTAACGCCTAACATTGTGGAAGCGTATCGCAAGCTACGTCACAGATAGCGGTAGACTTCTCGAATACCTAATCTTGAACTCTCTATTTTGTCCGGTTAGTGCCGTCTGCACCAGCATTCGGAGCTAGTTTCAACTGCTCGCAGCTCGCAAGCGGTGTGTTCCTCTGACTCAGGGAATGCATATATATTATAATTCTACGACTAATATTGACAGTAGTTACAAAAAACGGCCAATGCACCGTGCATTGGCTTAATTTAGGTCCAGGCGCCCTACAAGCGGGGTCATAAATACCTTACTTTATTAAATGAGATTTTTCTGAAGGGTAAATAATAAAAAATACTTCACAAATATGTACATTATTGCTTTATATACAATAAACTGTACAATATGTACTGTTAGATATAAATTTAAATAGTAAATATTTGAGATTTATTGTCCCTCGTTCGGAAATACATCTGAATATGATATGAATGCTATTCATGAAGGGGAAATAATTAAATGTGTATTCATTTATATACTATACATATTATATACAACAAAAAGCAATTTGTTTAAAAACGTAATCCTAACCACAACTAAGTTAAAGTAACCACAACAACCAACCTAATTTCAATCTATATCTATATCTATACTTATAATAAATCTGTAGAGAGGTCAATTCTGTACATGAAATATATTTACAAAATAACTATCAGGGGGTGATTAGGGATCGATACTGATGCCAAAAATGCAATCAGTAAAATTTTTGTCTGTCTGTCTGTCTGTCTGTCTGTCTGTCTGTCTGTCTGTCTGTCTGTATAACCGTTATAGAAACAAAAACTACTCGACGGATTTTAACGAAACTTGGTACAATTATTTTTCATACTCCTGAGCTGGTTATAGTATACTTTTCATCACGCTACAATCAATAGGAGCAGAGCAGTGAAGGGAAATGTTGGGAAAACGGGAGAAGTTACTCCATTTTTTAAGCTACCGTCGCGTGTGCAACCTTAATGGTTAAAGCTACACAGAAATCATTTATGACGGAAATGTTCTCCTTAAAATTATATAAAAAATATCCCACGACGGCATATATTTATCTTTTATGGTTGACTCACAATAACACGTGTAACTCCCGATAGCTTAGCAGTTCGAAGCTTTCTGATTATTATTCTGCTCCGAAATTTAAAACCACCACAACTTTGCAATGGAACTCGGCTAAAAGTAACCCAGTTGCAACAATATATAATCGAGGCTCAAATTTTAACAGGTTGCAGTGCAGGAGAAACCGTCTTTATTCCCAGAATTCCCATAATACCAAATAATTTTCCATTCAAATTTAAAAGAACGCAATTCCCAGTATCGGTGTGTTATGCAATGACAATTAATAAGGCTCAAAGGCAGACTTTTCGTGTTGCTGGAGTAGATCTCGGTGTCAGTTGTTTCTCGCATGGTCAGTTGTACGTCGCTCTTTCCCAGGTTAGCAGTTCTAGAAATCTTTATGTTCACGTGCCGGACGGGTCGACTTTCAACATAGTTTACCCGGAAGCTTTGCGCTGAAGTATTTTCGTTCTATAGGTACTTAAGCCTCATGTGAACATGATCTAAACAATATTACCAATACATTAACTTAATAACACACAAGGAGTTACACGCTGACGGAGTCGCGGACACAGCTATTAACAATAATATTGTGCGGTTCGGTATTGCGATATTTTTCAACAGTATTATAGATTGACATATTATATTTCCCTACTAAATTACGAAAGTTAATCTGTCTGTTACATCAAAATCACTGAACCGTGAGGAAGGACATAGGCTACTTCTTTTTTCGAAAAACGACGGAAACGTGGATGAAGTCGCGGGCAACAGCTGTCTATGCTAATAATATAAGGCTGAAGAGTTTGTTTGTTTGTTTGAACGCGATAATCTCAGGAACTACTGGTTCGAATTGAAAAAATATTTTTTAATTAAATAGGCAATTTATAGAGAAAGGATAGCCTTTCTCTATAAATTGCCTATTTAATTAAAAAATATTTTATTATTTTTTTTATTATTTTTTTATTATTAGCCTATAGAGGCTATATATCATTACGCTAGGGCTAATAGGAGCGGAGCGCCAATGAAGAATGCTTCAAAATCGGGGTTAAATTTAACGTTAGCCCAAAGTAACTATTCCACGCGGATGAAGTCGCGGGCAAAAGCTAGTATACAATAATATCATCTCTAGAATATCGTTTTTACGTGAATAAATTCAATGCCAGAGGCTTGTACTAAATAAATCTTAATTTGCCTTATTATGAGAAAGTAAGTTAGTATTAAAAGTTAGGCTTTTATTAAATCTTCTACGGCCTCATTAAAACTATGACTTGTTACAGGAATAGATTACATTTCTACATACTAGCAAATAAAGAAACTATTATCCATACTTATAATAAATCTGTAGAGAGGTCAATTCTGTACATGAAATATATTTCCAAAATAACTATCAGGGGGTGATTAGGGATCGATACTGATGCCAAAAATGCAATCTGTAAAATTTTTGTCTGTCTGTCTGTATAACCGTTATAGAAACAAAAACTACTCGACGGATTTTCACGAAACTTGGTACAATTATTTTACATACTCCTGAGCTGGTTATAGTATACTTTTCATCACGCTACCATCAATAGGAGCAGAGCAGTGAAGGGAAATGTTGGGAAAACGGGAGAAGTTACTCCATTTTTTAAGCTTCCGTCGCGTGTGCAACCTTAATGGTTAAAACTACACAGAAATCATTTCATGACGGAAATGTTCTCCTTAAAATTATATAAAAAATATCCCACGGCAGCATATGTCTATCTTTTATGGTTGACTCACAATAACACGTGTAACTCCCGATAGCTTAGCAGTTCGAAGCTTTCTGATTATAATATTTGTCTACTGTTACGTTTATAACACTCTCAGTCACCCCTAATTGAAAAGTTAACATTATTAACTATTCCATAAAAAAGAATCATATAAATCGGTATAGAAACACCAAAGTTATACATGAAATACGCTAATAATAAGCCATCGCGCGTGAATACTGAATCATGCTATAAGGATTATTTTTGAGAATCGGTCGCCGCGCTCGACGCGTCTAGCGGGCGAAGGTATAAAATTTCGTTCTATAGGTACTTAATAAGCCTCATGTGAACGTGATCTAAACAATATTACCAATACATTAACTTAATAACACACAAGGAGTTACACGCTGGTGGAGTTGCGGGCACAGCTATTAACAATAATATTGTGAGGTTCCGTATTGCGATATTTTTCAACAGTATTATAGATTGACATATTATATTTCCCTACTAAATTACGAAAGTTAATCTGTCTGTTACATCAAAATCACTGAACCGTGAGGAAGGACATAGGCTACTTTTTTTTTATGAAAAACGACGGAAACGCGGTCGAAGTCGCGGGCAACAGCTATCTATAGTAATAATATAAGGCTGAAGAGTTTGTTTGTTTGTTTGAACGCGATAATCTCAGGAACTACTGGTACGAATTGAAAAAATATTGTTTAATTAAATAGTCAATTTATAGAGAAAGGCTATAGGCTATATATCATTACGCTAAGGCCAATAGGAGCGGAGCGCCAATGAAGAATGCTTCAAAATCGGGGTTTAATTTAACGTTAGCCCAAAGTAACTATTCCACGCGGACGAAGTCGCGGGCAAAAGCTAGTTTAAACTAAATTCGTAATAAATGTAAAACCTGCCTCGACATAACGCTCTTTTTCTTACGGGGAAGTTACCGAAGACTAGTAATGAATGGATTCTTACTAATTCGACACATTCAATTTCATTTAACCAATCTGTACTCAGATTGGTTAAATGAAAAAAAAAAAACATAATTACTATTATGCAAAAATTTTGATTTATTTCTAGAGACAATTTTCCAAAATCTATCGAGACTTTTACATAAATTGAGTATCTTACTATCTAAGTTCCTAATGCCTAGATTCTCCACCTCATCCAGTGAAGCTAGAATAGTTTCCAACACGTGTTGATGTTTCTGAGGAGCACTTCCAGTTACGGCAGACCAAATCTCAAAGAAATGCATTCTTGAGAAAGTATTTTTAATCAAAGTACCTGATATTTTTTTTAATATCTTGCATTTGTTTCGTAGACTGTGCTACGCCTGAGACTACGCAGTCGTAGAGGCTATATTATAGCAACTAAAGTCGCAAAAGGACGCAAAAAACCTTTTATATTTTCAAAATAGACAGTTCAATCTTTAATTTAAGATATGTGAGTAGTTGTAAGTAATTGTGAAGTCAGCAATAAGTTAAATATTTGGTAGAAATCCTGTGTGGCGTAGCACGTAAAAACACGTCATAATAAGTCAAATAAAATTTAAAAAACATAACTAAATAGTAAGAACATACATTGATTTTAGAAATCTATGTCACAAACACCACTAAAAAACAATGCGATTCTGAGAATTATGCGATTCGTTACACAAACAATGTGTGCTAATGAGTTACTGTTAAGGCGTGATGTGTCCACTCTGGAGGTAGAAAAATAAGTGTTAATTAGGTTTTTTTTAGTGTGGCATCTCGCAGGTCAAGCTCTGAGGTTGTCGGCTGCTTAACCGGGCTTGCCTGTGGTTGCCTTAATTAATAAATTAATTAAAGCCTCCAGCCAGGGCTTATTACAAAAACTTACAAACTATATACTACACGCTAAGGGCACCCCCTGTGGGGTACGGACTTCGGCTTAGGGCGTCGCAGGGGGAGGGCAGCTAGTGACAGGCTGGATCATATCATTATTATTATTAATAAGGGAATTTAAAGCTACTGGCTCAGCGTCGCGGGCTGGCTCGCAAGGGTCGGGGTGGACAATTACGGGGACGTCGCGGCTGGCCTCGGCGGCGGCGAGGACGGAAAGACGGTCGGTTTTTGTGTTTGTATGGCACTGTACTTATTTCCCTACGGCTCTCTTGGATTGCGTCATCGGGAGTGACTAGGGTATGCGTTGGTCAGCGAATCTTGATGCGCCGATGATGATGACGACGAAGATGCGCGAAGCTTTGTATCGGGCGGCCGATGCGATAAGGGGATTCCTATGCTTGATTGTACAGTATCAAAGAAACGCTTGGACACACGTTTCATGAACTGCTGGATAGTGGGCATCTTGAGGTCTACGTGAAGAAGCTCATTTCGAACATAACAAGGGGCTCCCGCGACTCTACGTAGGAATCAGTTTTGGAGGGTCTGCATCTTATGGAAGAGGTGAGGCTTTGCGTGTACGAAAACAACGCAGGTGTAGGTAGGTCATGGTGGGACGAATGACCGCGGTGAAAATACGCAGCTTGCACCTGAGTTATAATTTGCTGCGGGAGCTCAGAATGGAGTTGTTAATTAGGTAAAATGGGTTACATATTTATAAATATGTCACCCGTTTTACCTAATTAAAAGCTACCCGAAAATATAAATATTTTCGGGTAGCTTCAAGCTTGTGTATCGGTAAATCGTTATAAGTAATTAAAGTGGGGGTAATTGACGACGAAATTTTTGAATTTATCACCTATGGCGGTACCACCGTGCAATGGCAAGTCAGACTCGTGGCACGTTTTCCTGATATATTATAGTATATGTAACGTTATAATTATGTAAAGAACTACATTCTGCACCTTTTTTTAAAAAAAATTGGTTCATAAGTTTCTGAGGTAAACAGAGGATTTGGAAACGACCAAATTTTACGTGCATTTAATTTATCGTATGTTTAGGAAGTTTTCTAAGACCGAACTGAGAAAGAAATCAAAACCTAACTGAAATATTTAAAATGATTTTCAAGGCGAACTTGATATGCGCTCGGAACTGCTCGCGCCCCCACACGTGCTGAATGCGCTGTGCCATTACTGGTGCAGGCCGCTCCTATGTCATGCACGTTTCAAACCGTTATCTAAATGTATGCGGCTGATGCCATGCCTATATGGCAATGTAGGTAGAAAGGGTCGACGGAACTCGTAAGTCGTCGTTGTACCTAACAGAGAGTAGTCTCTGTTCTGCTGTGCTGATGTGTTCAAGAAATCAAATCTATCACAACAGGTTACCCTTGTCGGCATAATCTATAAAAGTTGGATCTCTCTCTTTTATATCCTATTATATATAATGTACCTAGTAGGAAACATTTAACCAAATCGATTGTGAAACTGGAACAACTATGCTATTTCGATCCCTTCTCTGTTTCGTTCAGCATACTGTTCTCCCGTCTCGCGTCAGAGCCGAGCCGAGGGCGTACAGTCGAGTTCATTAAGGACGCATTTTCATTTTCTCGTAAAATATCAATGTTTTTCTGGTACCATTTTGATACAGAAGGAGTTCAAATTTTGACAATGTTATAGTATCAATTTCAAGATAATTTATTCATCTCCACATTGAATGCATTATAATTACACACTTCTATACATCTTTTTCACACAAATACGTTTTTAGTGCCGCAATAATCGTAGAAAATTACAAAAAATGGGGTCTGAATAAGTACGTGTGAGCCAAATCTGGAGCATATTCTAATCTTCAAAATAACTAGAATTTACAGCCTATGTATTTATCTATACGTTAAGGTAATTATTTTGAACACACGTAAAAAACTTTATGATTTATGAGAAAAATAAAATCGGTCTCAAATTTCTTCATACATTTTTCTACCGAACGCACGGCTCCGACCGTCATTCCGCCGTCCGCGCTCAGACGCGCTCGTGAACGCAGAGGTGTATCGCTTTCCTCGAAAAAATAAATACGTCGAATCATATAATAAAGATAGTGGCGTCTTGTATGCTGTGACTAGAATACGTTGATACTTTTTCGTACCGAAACAAAAGTAAGAACGAGAACCATACTTATTTTTAGAATTGGATGGATATTGGTTACTGAACCTAGTATGAATCAACAATTTTTTTTAACCGACTTCAAATAAGGAGATTTCGCAATTCGACCGTATAAATATTTTTTTTTTTTTATTAAGTATTTTAAAGTACTACAAATTAAGGCAGGTCTGGAGTTGATCTGATGATGGCGCCTTTCGGCTCCATCATCAGATCGACTCCTGACGGTCGAGGAAAATCCTCAATGATTTACAGCAGTAACCTTTTGTTTGGGCTTGATTAATTTGAATTGACGAGAACTTTACACCTAGATAGTTTGTGACTGTCTGATGATGAAGACGAAGGACAGTTAAGGGAACTTCTCAACGGTTTACAGTAGCTACCTTGTGTTTGGACTTAATTCATTTATATTGATGAGAACTTTGCCCTCATATGGGTTATAAGTGCCATTACAGGTCTGATGATGGAGACCATAGACAGTCGAGGGAATTTCTCAACGATATACAACAGTGACCTTTTGTTGGGCTTACTTCATACGGTTCAATATGCCAAAATGTTCAGTTCGTACAAAAACTAAAAAAATTGGCCAAGTGCGAGTCAGACTCGCCCTTGAAGGTTCCGTAGTAACTACGCCAAACAACTTTGTTTGTGTTTGTGTGAATTACAAAGTTTTATTTGCGGTGTTAGAAAATATGCTGTATATCAAAAACTGTTAACCCGATCTCGTTCAAATTAATTTTGGTTGAAAGTTTACATTAAGAACCATAGCATATATTTTTCACACTTTTTACCACTTTGGAAGCGTATATCTTTTAAACGATTAACTTTATGAAAAAGTGGTTTTAGAAACCTCAATGTAATTTTTATAGACCTGTCTATTAATACCACACACGCATAAGTTTCATGAAAAAAAAAATATTTTCAGGTTCAGTTCCATGTTCCAAAAAAGATTTAAAATAAAGGGGGGGTCCTCTTTATTTTAAATCTTTTTAACACGCTTTTATTAGGTCGACCTGTATGTAACTAACTATGTAATGGAATCTAAGGTAACTAATTTAACTATTTTCCAAGGGTCGTAGCGTAATGAAAATTGGCAGCTGTATGTAGTTCTGATGACAATACAATATTATAGTACTGTCGAACTGATCTGATGATGGAGCCGGAAGATATAAACTGGAACTTCATGATGGAAAATCGTATCATAGTTGTTTTGAATTTCTTAGAAAAGTCTTGTAATGAACTTTGACCACGATTAGGTTTCAAGGTCTGATGATGAAGTCGGAAGATAGGCACTGGCATTCCATGATGGAATATCGTATCATAGTCGTGTTTGCACTTGTGAGAAAGGCAACGTAATGGACTTTGAACACGATCAGTTTTCAAGGTTATAACAAACCTAAAGAAAATCCGTTATCGGTTTTCTTAACATTTTTTTTTTGTTTTTACGTGCATTTATAAAAGCGTGTTTTTCTAGTGTTTTTTAAACTATTATTTTTTTTTTTTTTAAATCGAAAAGCTGTTCACAGAATACATCTACCTACCAAGTTTCACATTGTATAGTCCTAATAGTTTCGGAATATAAAAACATTTTACCAACAAATTAAACCGACTTTTTTGGAAGTCGGTTTAATTTTTTGGTAAAAACATTGCAAGGTGAAAAATAACTTTAATTTCGGAAGAAATGTAAATATATAAAAGAAAGTCGTGTTAGTTACACTATTTATAACTCAAGAACTGCTGAACCGATTTGGTTGAAAAGTGGTAGGGAGGTAGCTTAGAACTAGGAGACGGACATAGGTTTTTATCCAGAATTCCCACGGGATCGGGAATTACGCGGGAAAACCTCCTATGTGAACGAAGTCGTGGGCAAAAGCTAGTTAAAGATATTTTTCACTTTGCAGTATTTTTTGGAAGTTGGTTTAATTTTTTGGTAAAGTTTCTATTTTTTATTTCACTCTTTTTGGTCGATTTATAATTTACCTAGTAACAAAAGCCTAAATCTCAACTACTTATAACCTTTAAGCTTTTCCCAATGCTGGGCCGTTAATTGTTGAGGAGTTCTTCTGGTACTTCACCATCAGCTTCACTTCACCATATGCATTGTGATGAGCATATTGTGCTTAATAACCATATTCAAGTAATCGAAGCGGAACCCATGAAATACTTCTTATTCCTAGTTATATATTGAGTAGTTCCAGTGGTCTTTATCATCAGGTCCATTTCACAAATGGTACTTTTTGAATGCAACTACACAAGTTACTATAAAAAATACTCAAATCACTATAGGTGTGCCTATAATATTTGAAGATTTCCTTCGTTTTCTCCAGAATCCCATCATCAGATCCTGACTTGGTGACAATGGGACCAATTTCGAAGTATACCCTTTCAGACAAAAAAGAATTTTCCAAATCGGTTCAGCCGTCTTCGAGTAATCGGTGATCATACATAAAAAAAATATTCGCGTCGAATTGATAACCTCCTCCGGACGACCGGACGGATGGACAAACAAACAGACAGGCATGACGAAACTTTTCTATATTTCTTATTAATTTTTTTATCACATATGAGTTTTTTATTTCCAAAGTCCCCTAGTACTCCTAAATCGGGCGTCAAACACATTAATACAAAATTGAAACTAACATCTAATCAATAAGCATGTAACCCTTTATAAACAACAAGTTACAACTTATTATGGTCAAACAATATTAAAGAAAATATAATATTACCTTCAAGTATCAAGATTAGTTAAGTAATGTATAAAATCGGGCGAACAATGGTTTGTAAGTGTGTGTGCGCGCAATGCTGTTGTGTTGCTACTAGGATATCTAAAATTGAGCGAGTGGTAAACGTAAATGCGTCCTTAATATATTGGCCCTTTCAGGCTTCAAAAATATATGACCGTCAAAAAAAATCATAATATTGTGACAACTATAAGCATCATTAAATTGTGGTCAATACCTATTTAGATTCATTAATATGTGACTGGTTTGTCTCAGTAACATGTATACAGCCAAAAGCACATTATTATATGAACAACATTAAGATCATATTATCTGAACATTGTAGGATTCACAATTATGTATGCACACATGAATACAATAATATCTAAAAATATCTAAACAAGTAAATGTAATTCAAATTCAACCTTATTACTTACGTCATAAAGATAATTTTACTAGCCATCTTAAAATTGCATGGTGAAGGAGTTTGCAACATTATTTATCACTGGCTAGATTAACTTCAAATGACGTTATGTTTCTCTAATAAAATTATACCTAACTGACGCACCGCGCACATGTCATTCAACGATTTACTATGGATTTACTATACAATATTAATTCTATTGAAATATACTTACCCATTTAAAATAAAAAAGTATAGAATTGATGAGCATACGAAACATAAAATAGTTTATATGTGTGAGGAAGGTGTTTCTAAATCAGCCATTGCAGAAGAATTAGGCATATCGGTAAGCAAAGTAATTGTAGGTATTCGTCCATGTTTTTCTCTGATCTCTAATGTGGTAATTTAATAAAATCGTTCTTTAACAGAGAATTACTGTTACATTATAGTGGAAAAGGTGGCAAGAAGAAGGAAATCTTACAAAACATGTATCTTTTGGCCGACCTAAGAAAACAACTCATGATCAAGATAATAGATATGCAACTGGTTGAAAGTGTTCGAAATGCAAGATTTATCAGAACATCTACATTTGCAGCTGATCTGGCTGTATCCAGCTTAACTATAAGTACGACGAAGACTTAATGAAGCGGGAATTCATCACCGAATTCCAGCTAAAAAAATGTTACTAACGGAAAGGCATAAAATGTTACGTTTAAAATTTGCTAACAGATAGGTATTTAAATTATGATTTTGAACACGTCGCTTTCATGGACGAGAAAGTTTTTGTCTCTTCGGCGGACGGGCGGATCTCTTTGTATCGTGCAGCCAATACACGATATGATGAAGAGAATGTATTGCCAAATAGACGCAGTGGACGCATTACGATCGGGTTTTGGGGGTGGATAAATTCCGGTGAACCCATAGAATTGTGCGTAATATCTGGCCGAATGAGGAGTGATACCTATTTAGATATTCTAAAAGACGTGTATTTACCAAGTGCAAAAATTGTCCATCCTGATAATCATCGAATTACTTTTATGCAGGATAACAGTTCCGTTCACAATGCCAGACGAGTTCAAAATTGGATAGCTGAGCAAGTAGACTTGGAATTAATAAAAAATCCACCGAAAAGCTCACCTGGACCTTAACCCCATAGAGAATCTATGGGGGTTAATGGTACAGAATTGGGACTGTAATGAGGCTCGCACGGAAGAGAATTTAAAGGTGAACGCAGACCTAGCCGCACCGCACGCGCCGCAGTCTTTGCATTCGAATTCTTTATGTGAAGTTCTATGCAACCTCGCACACCTACCTGCGCCGCAGTCGCTGCAGTCCCTGAAACGACCGAACTCCCCAAGCCGAAGCTGATGACGTCACCCGCACGCAGCGGACGCTGCGGCTAGCGCAGTGCGGATGACGTCATTCGCATCCACGGCGCGCAGTGTTGCCAGAGTTATAATTTAGACAGACAATCTCTGTCAACGGTTTATAATAAAATTACTTGTTCTCGTATAAATAATTACTTGCTTATTCCCTATTATAGCACCTACAGATAAAATTACACAAAAGAGCAAAATACCAATACCAAATACAGATTTTTTACAGTTTTTTAAAATCTTCGGTATAGATAATGCTTTCAAAAATCTGGCAACACTGCAAGTGTGATGCGTGCGGCGACGGGAACGACTGCAACGACTGCGGCGCGGATAGATGTGCGAGGCCATTAACAAAAAGCGATGACTGCGGGGACTGTAGAGACTGCGGTGCGGCTAGGTCTGCGTTCACCTTAAAGGCTCATGCATATGACATCTGGAATAGTTTTAGAAATAGTGATTGTTGCCACAATATGGTACAGTCAATGAGAGGACGACTACAAGCAGTGATTGATGCGAACGGATCATACACAAGATATTAAGTAACTGTTCTATCATTTTTAATTTGGCCGCCAATAATTGTTTTTAACTAAGATTAATTTTAGTTTAAGTTAAAATATTGTTTGTTTTTTTTTATAACGTAAGTCATGTGCTATTTGTTGCATATTACTTTAATATTTTCTTAGATATATGTACTTGTCAAATAATACAGTTTAAACTATAATGTAATGATATTCTTTTCTTTCCCGTGACGTGAAATTCAATTCACTGCAAACAACTTCGTTAGTCATAAAAAAATCGTGGTGGCAAAGTAATCAAATTTTAGGTCGAATCGTAGGTATTGCTATATAAATGACAGGTGGCACATATTTTTTTTACAATTTTTAAATGGCCATGCTCATAGATGATACATATAAATACTGGCCATGATGTACGAAAAACATACGGTGTTTAGGGATTTCCTGAGTAATTCCAAATTAAAAAAATATTGCTCAGGAGCACTTGTAGTTGCTTTATTGAATTATAATGGAAGAGAGTGTTGCCAGTTTTTAACAATAAAATATAATTTTTTTATTAGTGCGTTTCGTTCCACGAATTGAAAGACACTCATTTTAAAAACAAACGCAAACGCGAGGAAAACAATGGAAACTACTGTCATTTCTGTAACAATGTAAACTAGATCTTATTTGTTCGAGCAAATAATTGACTTTCCCATGTGTAGATAATTAAGAAGCTTACCCTGCTCAGATATTATAAAAGCCAGTACTATACATATTTTTGAAAAAGGTGATCACATATTATTGCCTAATGCACAGCATATTGTATTATTGAACCGTTCATGATCACATATTATTGAACTGTTCATGATCACATATTATTGCACAATGCACAGCATATATTATTGAACCGTTCACATGAGGACATATTTTTGATCTATAGGTTCTATAGAATTTATTGAGCTTTCCAACGCTCACAATATTTTAAATCCTTGACAGTGCCAATATATTAATGAACTCGACTGTACAAGGCACAAAGCCCACAGTTTGCAATGCGGAGACAGCGGGCAGCTGATATTGTATTGGTTACTATACAATACAATATGCCCGGTCGTGTAGAGAAGCTTGGCTCTACATGAGATATGATAACTTTTTAACAGTGCGAACCAGTTACGGACTCGTTTTGGCAATATTTTATTTACATCAAAAGGTCTTTGGTGGGATTTTAAAATCACAGGCAGACAATTTTATTACATTATCTAAGGGCTTGTCCCCATTAGGCTCATATTGAGCGGCTCACTGTCCGCTGACTGCTTTGATCGGTCGTTAACTCAATGTCGACGTAATGTAGTGTATTAGCCGATAAGCGCTTGCGAGCTGAATGAGATGGAAAGCGAAACGATGCTAACTGCTGTCCTCATCCTGTTTCTTTAGGGTCATGCGGCTGTGATCTAAGGCTTTAGCCGGATAAATATTAATAAGTATGACCTGTTCGGGCCCGAAACGGGATCCTAACTATACCGAAACTTACGTTTTAATATTGATTTGATGTAGGTACCAACAAAATGTATGTATGTTTCGGGAATCAGTGAATTACCTATGGCGTAAGTGTAATGTACTTTTATTGTTCTGATAGGTAACCAACCTATGCAATAGCCATTTTGCCGTACTGGCCATTTCAAATCAATAGGTATATTATTTTTTTGGCTAAGAATTCTAATTTCAAATTAATTTTATTTTAAAAACTTGCAACCCTGTTTTCAAAATCAGTCATTTGTTTTTTCATCGCATATGAATATTTTTCGTCATCATGGATACGTTAAATATTCGAGTAATTATGAAATATGAGTACCTACAGTCGCCTAAGCGGCACGCAACATCAACGTTTACTGAACGAATGAAAACTGAACAAAAGCACCTACCCTTAATGACTTGCCCGCTTCCGTTCTGGAATTTCGACCTGAAAAACTTTTTAACAAAAAATTAAACCGACTCCCAAAAAACACTGCAAAGTGAAAAATAACTTTAATTTCGGTAGTCGGTGTCTTTAGTTTTGTTTTTTTTTCGTTTTTGGCACCGACTTCCGAAATTAAAGTTATTTTTTCACTTTGCAGTGTTTTTTGGGAGTCGGTTTAATTTTTTGTTAAAAAGTTTTTATTTCACTCTTTTTAGTTGGTTAATTTTTAATTTACCTAGTTACAAGAGCCTAAATGTCAACTACTTATAACCTTTTACAAAATATTGCTTTTCCCAATGCTGGGCCGTTAATTGTTGAGGAGTTCTCCTGGTACTTCACCATCAGCTCTACATCACCATATGCATTGTGACGAGCATAAAGTGCTTAACATCCATATTCAAGTAATCGAATCGCAATCCACTCAATACTTATTATTGAGTAGTTTCGGCGGCCATCTGTGGTCTTCATCATCAGTTCCACTTCCCCAAATGGTACCTTTTGAGGGCAACTGCACAAGTTACTATAAGAAATACCCAAAACGCCATACGTGTGCCTATAATATTTGAAGAGTTCCCTCGATTTCTCCAGGATCCCATCATCAGATCCTGACTTTGGTGATAATGGGGCCAATTTCGAAGTATACCCATTCGAACAAAAAAAGAATTTTCCAAATCAGTTCAGCCGTCTTCGAGTACTCGATGATCATACAGAAAAAAAAAAAATATACGCGTCGAATTGATAACCTCCTCTTTTTGTCGTCGGTTGAAAATGAACCCCGTGGTCGTCCGAAAACATTGGTCGACTATTGCGAATTAAAGGCGATTGTGGAAGCATAGCAGCAGCTTTCGACGTTAGCATCTTGGTCCATGTGCGTCAAATTGACTGGGTAAAAATCTCGATAAATTGTTGTCCCACGAACTCAATGATCGCTAGTGCGAAGTACTCGTCGAGACGTGCCTTGCACTGCTCAACGGGCATACTATCGAAAGAATTTTGAACCGCATTGTTACCTGCGATGAAAAATGGATTCTATTCGACAATCACATGTTCTCAGCAAGTTGGTTGGATCCAGGTTCAGAACCTAAACAATACCCTAAACGGAAACTGACCCCTGGAAAAGTGATGGTCACTGTTTGTTTGATGGTCTCACACCGGTGTAATTCATCACAGCTTCATTTCAAACGGGATGAGCATTACAGCAGATGTGTACTGTAAAGAACTGAACACAACTATTACGGAGATGGAGAAGCTCGCACGTCTTCACAAGCTTTGGTCAATCGCTCGAGTCCGCTGCTCCTGCCCGACAATGCGCGTCCTCATACTGCACTGCAGACGGTCTCCAAGTTACAAGAGCTGGGTTTGGAAATTCTCCGCCATCCGCCGTGCTCATTAGACCTTGCGCCTACAGACTTCTACTTTTTCCAGAATTTGGATAACTTCTTGGCGGGAAAAACATTATATGCCCTGTAGTGTATGTAAGAGAGAGGCAGTACAAGATGCCTTTGAAGAATTTGTGGCCTCCCGAGCAGCTGATTTCTTTAAGAAGGGCATCAATAAGCTACCACTGCGTCGGCAAATATGCATCGATTGCATGGGTTAATAGAAATAAAAAATATAGAAAAAAAATACGTTAACTTATTTCAGGAAAAACCGCAATTTCATTGGTAAAAACCTAATATGTATGTGTAATAGGTAAGTATTTCGTTTCGTGGGGCGGGCGCTGGACGGTTCACTCGCCGCCAACACACAATGTGACCGCGCATTGTGATCCTTCCACTGTTTGCGACAATGCTCGTGTACGTTCCGTCATTATCACAAACCAAGCGGCCTACGCGCGCCCTCTCGCACCGTGCACACATTACCACGAAAATAGAACTTACCTACATACTTAATTCGAGTCCATTGTTTGTAATCTTGCGTGACTTGAGGTCCGTTTACCCAATCATGTCAACACATTGCTAGAATATGGATCAGGTAGTACATAGCTAGCACCGACATATAGCTAGCTATCAAGCAAATGTTTGTGTTTTCACTAGACTGACAGGTACGCAGTAGGCACGCAGGTACCTGTCTACCCGAACAGTGGACGCAGACGCCTTCATCTATTCTGTGCACCGAACAACACATGACCTCGTTACGGCTTACACTTATTTATTCATCTTCATCGCAGTAATCATGAGACGAGGACTTCGTCCGTTAACTAGCCTAATGAGGCTGCCTACTTGCTCGCCTTACCAATTGGGATCTATGCGTTTCGTTCCACTCCCGGTAGGTAGGTACCTACACTAGGGCTGCCACCTTTTCTAACGGAGAGAATAGTTTCAATATAAAGTCCAATTCTAAAACTCACTCACGTTCGTTTGCGTTGTTATTACAAAAAGATCACTGTAGTCTCTCCAGTGTCTATCTGAGTGATGCACGCTTATTAATAATTTTCTGTAAGAACTGAACCAATACAGTCGTGGTAGGTACATGCATGAACGCTTGTGACCCGAACACGCTCACACAACGCCCAAATTATTATTTCTAGTGTAACTTCTGCGCGAAATCAGGAAATCCTATGTAAAATTGAGAACGAATGTTTTAAACTTGTGAGTCATACCAAAAAAGCTTATTGATATGACTCACACATTTGTTCGCAAATATTCAAGTTCCAAACCAAAAGTACCAAACAATCCCGGCTATTTAGTTTCAGGTACAAACATGGCCTCTAAACTGTTAAAATGTTCGAGTTGCAATATAGTCATCAACGAGGTTCTAGCATTTATTAGTAATAAAATTGATGTGATGAACGAGGAGAGCATTAGTCATATTTGTGTGAGTGCATTTGATGACGAGGACATTCATAGTGCTAAAAATCTTCTGTGTGAATCGTTACCTACAGAGAAGCGTAAGAAGGCAAGGAAGAGAGACGGGAAGAAGCTCCGTGAAATAGACGACATCATCTGCATGATGAAGGAGTCCGACCCTGAGATCTTACCGGTGTTTGTGGCCCGTGATCTACACAAGCTGCCGCTGGTACTTTTCGATCATGTTGACGTCACCCGGATTTTAAAGGATTTGGTGTGTATGCAGCAGGAGATGAAGCAGATTAAAGAGCTATATGTCACTAACGAAAACCTAGATGCTGTTAAGTCTGATGTTGAAAACCTAAAAAAGGCATCTATAGTGAACAATTTTGGAAGTACCGCTAGGAATGTAAACATCAAACGGGGTGGATTTTTGCTAGATAGCCAGGACGACTACTGCAGCGGTCCTAGGGGTCTTTCATACATAAATGCAGAACATGGAACTCCATGCAAAAAACCTAGCGAGGTACGCTCAGATACCAGTTATAGGGATATCGCGCAATCATTTTCCGGAAATGAAGGTAGGCGAAAAATTTGCGGTGAGAATAACGTACTTAATGAGAGCGGTATTCGCCGTACGGCGGTCGGTAGCGAGCCCGAATCGGTGACTCACGCGCCATCAGCTGCGATCGATGTACCCGGCGAGATGGAGACACACGGTGGCTCCGAACGTATACAGTGACATATTCGGCAAAAAGAAATCGGTAGCCGATGTTGTACGCGTTGGTGAGTGGAAAATACCCAAAGAAGACACAGAATGGACAATAGTACAGAGGAGACGTCTAAGAAATCGCTTTGTTGCAAACAGGGGGAAGGCAGTTTTGAGCCCGAATGCGAACTTAAAAGCTGCTGATATAAAAATTCCCATTTACATTTATAATGTTGCGAAGAACGTGCCCGTGTGTGACATTCTAAGTTATATTGCGGGTAAAACTGATGTTGCGGTGCAAATAGAAAAGATGACTATGAAATTACCAAAACAGTATGATGCGTACAAAGTACTGGTACCAAAGCAAAATGTGGGAATGTTTCTCAATGATGATTTTTGGCCAGAAGGCGTCGCGTATCGTCGCTTTGTGAACTTCAAGACTAAAACTAATGGAACAAGTGGATAGTACGCATATGAAACTTATTAGTTTTAATTGTAAGAATGTTATTAGATCGGCGGATTGCATACGGAGGTTGTGCAGGACAACCGACATAATTTCTCTGCAAGAAACTTGGTTGTTGCCGCATGACGTACCTTTTCTCGGTACTATCGACGACGGGTTTGCTTTCACGGGCACCTCAGCTGTGGATACGACGGCTGGGGTATTAAGAGGCAGGCCGTATGGTGGTGTGGCCCTGCTCTGCGTCTTCTCCCTAACTCGAAATCTTTGTTCCCGTGCGTTACAGTGGTACCGTGTGATAATGTGCGTATTGCGGCCATAAAAGTAGTGCTTAGTGACAGGTCAATTATGGTCGTATCAGTGTACATGCCTACCGCGAATGTCGATAATTTAATTGAATTCACTAACTGTCTTAGTGAAGTTAATGCGTTGATTGAAAATAGTGCCGTGGAGTCTGTTTTTGTACTTGGGGACTTTAATGCACACCCAGGTGAGTTATTTTCAAATGAACTAATAAACTTTTGTACCGAACAATCGTGGTCGTGCGTAGATATGGACTTGTTACCTATAGACTCGTATACGTTTGTGAGTGAGGCACACGGCTGTCTCCGCTGGCTTGACCACTGTGTGACGACCAGTGCGGCGAGGCGCTCAGTACGTAAAGTGTCCGTTTTACATGATACTTACTGGTCTAATCATTGTCCCTTGTTGGTAGAGTGTAACTTAAAATTGATAAGGCCTAAAATTATTGCGACTGATTACGAATGTAATAAGGTAATTTGGGGAGAAAGAAACAGTGAACAGACCGGAAAGTTTTTTGAAAGTTGTAACTCGCAACTGAGAAATATTAATTTTCCTATAGAGTTTACTCACTGCGCTGATCACTGTTGTTATAATGAGAATCACAAGGGCTTGTTAAACCAAATGTATAGTGATATTGTACAAATACTTAGTAAGGCGGCGACAGACAGCTATGTTAGTCCTGTGTTCGGGAAACATAAATATATGCCAGGGTGGAACAAACACGTCAGCGATACTCACAGAGAGGCTCGATTGTGTTATCAAAACTGGTTACTGAGTGGGAAACAAAAAAGCGGATCTATTTACGATAGTATGTGCCAAACGAGGCGACTTTTTAAATCTCGGGTAAAATTTTGTCAAGATAATGAAAAACAAATTAAGTTAGATTAGAGAATAAACAATTTGGTAAATTTTGGAAAAAGACAAATAAATTGAACCTAAAATCGAGCCTACCTGTGAGCGTTGCGGGCGTGCATGTGCCTCGTGATATAGCCAACCTGTTTCAGCGTCATTTTAGGGTGGAATCTCCTCTTGTAAGCTCGACTGACCTGACACGGGGTACTGAGACCATGGCAGGGGACGCTACTGTTCGACTTTGTGCCAAGGAAGTTGCCTCCGTAATTCATAAAATGGTGCGAGGTAAGTCCCCTGGTCATGATGGTCTCAGCATTGAGCATTTGAAATATGCTGGTTTCCATTTGTCTCGAGTACTTGCTATGTTTTTCAGCTTATGTATGAGTCATTGTTACCTACCCGATGAACTTATACATACCGTGGTTGTTCCGGTTATAAAAAACAAGACCGGGGATGTTTCAGACCTGGCAAACTATAGGCCCATCTTGCTGGCTACCGTAATAGCAAAAGTGCTGGACAGTCTGCTTGACAAACACCTGGATAGGCACACAGAACTTCATGATGCTCAATTTAGGTTTAGACCTGGCCTTTCGACCGAGAGTGCCATCCTGTGCCTCAAGCAGACTGTGCAGTATTATACAACCAGGAAAACGCCGGTCTATGCCTGTTACCTGGACTTGTCCAGGGCTTTCGATTTGGTATCATATGATGTATTGTGGCAAAAGATGAAAAATGAAACAGATGTGCCACGTGATATTATTGCAATGTTAAGATATTGGTACTCGAGTCAAAGGAATGTTGTGCGTTGGGCAGGCGCACACTCGGACGTGTATGGGTTGGAAAGCGGGGTGAGGCAGGGGGGGTTAACCTCTCCTCGTCTCTTTAACTTGTACATGAACGAGCTGATCGGCGAGCTCAGCAGAACAAGCATTGGGTGCCATATAGATGGACAGTGCGTCAATAATATCAGCTACGCGGACGATATGGTGTTGCTGAGCCCGTCGATCAGTGCCATGCGCAGACTGCTAGATATTTGTGAAAAGTATGCACGAACCCATGGACTCAGATATAATGTAAATAAGAGTGAGATGATGGTGTTTAAGGCTGGTAATAAATCATTTGCTAATGTGCCTCCCTTGTATCTTTGCGGTGCCAGCTTAACCAGTGTGTAATTTTAAATATCTGGGTCACTGGGTGTCTGAGGATTTATGTGACAACATTGATTTGGAGAGGGAGCGCAGGGCACTGTCTGTACGCTGTAACATGTTGGCCCGCAGGTTTGCACGGTGTACCGAGCAAGTCAAAGTGACATTATTTAAGGCCTTCTGTCAATCTTTCTACACCTGCAGCCTGTGGACTAAGTACACGCAGCGTACATACAGTGCTCTGCGAGTACAGTATAATAACGCGTTCAGGGTACTGTTCGGGCAAATACTTGTAGGTTTCAGTTGAGCCGAGGGATCTTAGGTGTATGGAATCCGAGAGTTGAGTTCCCACGGATTCCATAATCTCCCCTCTGTTTACATGCATGACCGCACATTTGTCCACCCCAAATTCCATCCTGATGGCGCTACTGAAGGTTTCCGTTACCTTCAGTAGCTCCATGAGTTGCAAGTTGCTGGGGGCAAAAAGTTTCAAATCATCCATGTAAAGCAAGTGTGATATGACCTGACCACCTCTTCTCAACTGGTAGCCTTGCCCCGAACCCTCCAGCAGTGTACTGAGAGGGTTGAGAGCCAGAAAAAACCACAGTGGGCTCATACTGTCGCCCTGAAAAATACCACGCTCAATCCTAATCGGTTCGTTGTTTTCCTGGATCTGTCGACATCCTGGATAGCAGAGGACCGTCTTCCATTGCCCCATACATGACTCAAGGAAAGTGCGGAGTATTGGATTTATTTTGTACAAATCCAACACTTTCATGAGCCATGTATGTGGAACCGAGTCATAGGCCTTCTTATAATCTATCCAACATGTCGACATATTCCTTCGGGAACGACGAACCTGTTGCTTTATGGCAATATCGATGAGGAGAAGCTCCTTAGTACCGCGGGACCCGTTCCTACATCCATTCTGAGAAGCAGACATGATTGAATTTGTATCTATGTGATTATTAATTTTGGCTCTCAGAATGGATGTAAGAACTTTATAGACCGTCGGTAAGCACGTGATCGGTCTATAATTTTTAGGTTCCGAAGTACTGCCTGATTTATGGAGCAGGTGGGTTATTCCTGTAGTTAGGAATTGAGGTAGCGATCCTAGCTCTAAGGCAGACTGGAACTGAGCGGCCAAGCGAGCGTGCGAGCTTAGAAACCATTTTATCCAGAAATTGTGCAGCCCGTCCGACCCTGGAGATTTCCAGTTGGATAACGGACGGACTGCACGGGTTACATCTTGGGGGCTGATCGTAATTGCCCCCATTTCTGGTATAAGATCGCACGTGCGCTTGATCTCACTCATCCAGTCACCCTCGGTGTGGCTGACAGGTACCGACCAGATGCTGCGCCAGAACGAACACATGGCGTCATCATTCGGTAGGCACGTATCAGTCACACCTTGGTCAGGTCGCTCCCAGGCCCTATAAACCCACCTTTCATTGCTTTGGAATGTGCGATTCTGAGTGTATCGCTCCACCCGCCGCTTATATCGACGAATTCGATTTGCCCATGCATAGACTTTCTGCTTCAGGAAGTCGATACGCTCTGTGACGCGGGTCAGATAATCCGGAGGACTGATATCAGTCCCCGCATACGCCCGCCTCACAAAGCGCATCACTCTAGGACGATTGTTGCCCTGCCTGAAGCAGATAAGTTTACCAATGAGTGTTCTAGCCTCAGCAATACGACGTTCGATCCTGCCCTGCCAAGCTGGTACAGCTGGCCGAATAACTCTGTCAGTCTTTGGAAACTTGACATGAGCTACCCGACAAGCCGCTACAGCTGCACAGTATAGGATCGAATGAGTATCTGTGAGGTCTTCACTATTGTCAAAATAATTTGACAGCAGTGAATCTAGAGCACACACTAGCGCCCTATTTTTCTTATGCATGGGTAAACGAGGCAGACGAGGTCTAAGCTCAGGCGGTGTGGAGCGATACTCCCGTAATGCACACTCCAAAGCACTCCTCAATTGTTCACTGCACTGGGTACTCACGGTTATAGCCTCGTCATCATCATCTTCACCGATGTGTGTCGGGTCGCGGTGAGATACTGGGTTGTAGTTGCACCGCGGCCAGTGGCGAAGCAGATGAGACACGGCTGCACCGTGATTCGAGGCGTAGTCTATCAAGTACGGCGTCATCCAACATACGGTTACGCTGGATGACCCGCACCTGATCCGACAGTCGTTGGGCCGAAACGTTGACAGCCGGTTCAAGTACCTGAAACAGAGAGAGCATCCGACCACGGTACGCAGTCAGGTTAGTTCCCCCCTCTGTAGCCCCATAGTATGAGCGCATGACGTTCTCATTGATGGATTGAGTCCATCGCATGCGCTGCACACTTCCACCGGCAGCGGGGACCCTATCAGAGGCCGGCGGGCCTCGAAGTCCCATGCTGGCCGGAGGGCGGCCTCTTCCTCGCCGACGCGCAGGTGGTGGTGTCGTCGGCGGCGAGAAGTACTCATCGCTCGAGCTCGACGCAACTGCAGCGGCCGGAATCTCTTGACTCACGGCTGGAGAAGGTCCCGGTGGCTGCGAGGCGGAGCTGAGCGAAGATTCCGCTGGTCTTGGGCGTGTGATTTGTTGTAACCGGGCCCGGTATCTTGTCAACATTTTGAAAGTCTTCTTGTCGAGATTTTATTATCAGAAGGTTTATTCGGCATTTCTATAATGGCTTTTTTGTTTAATGTAAATTGGTAGTTTGCTTTTTTCACTGTTTTTGTTTTATTAAACATGTTGCATTTATGCTATTTACTTAATTATCAAATATTTATTCAAAAATAAAACTGAAGAAAATTTTTGACAGGCGGGTTGACATCCGGGCCACTTTATTATTATTATTATTATTAAAATCAGCCAATTTATGTGAAAACATGCTAAGACTCTCAATCTTGCTCGATCTCCGTGAGTTTGTGGCTAAGTAACTGCCGCACGCAACGTTAGCCGATGTGGGTCTGTGGGTACCCGTCCACAGAGCCACACGCCTTGACGATCACCCGACAGCCAAGCTTCGGACAGCACGTTAAGCCCAAGGGCGGATCCAGGGGGGGGGGGGGGGGGGTCATGGGGTCATGACCCCCCTGGGCCAGTGGCGTGCCTAGGGTTTCAAAATAAAGCAAGCCCAATAAAATTTTAACCGATTTCAAAAAAAGAAAGTTCAGTTTTCGACTGAGTATGTAGGTACCTACGTATGTATCATCGCAATTTTCTCATAAACTACTAGTTAGGTACTATAAATTAAAAGTGAATTCATCCATCTTCTTCTTTCCTCTTCTTTCTTCAATTTCACTCTTGCTTGTCGTGCGTGCTAGTGCTAGATTGAATATAATAAACATATCAGCAATTGCATACCTCCGGTGGCTTTGAAAAAAGCCGTTTGGTTTGCTTCATTGCTTGAGGGAACAAAGTTACAGACAAAAAAAAAAAACAAAACAAAAAGTTACAAAACGAAAGTTAAAAAATAGCTAGATAGAATGTAATAAGGAATTTAAATAAATTATTTATATTCTAATTGGAATCGTCTATCTTTCATAAGAAATGATTTAATTACATCAGAGTAAAATGTTGGTGATCGTTTTAATTCTACCAACAACTGTTTTTCAATAGCTATCATTGATAATTCGGAAAGACGCTCTTGACCTTGTGTATTTCTCAGATAGGTATGGATACGTTTAAGAGACGAAAAAGCACGTTCCGCGGAAGAACTTGTAGCCGGAATAGTTACAACAAGATACGCTAACTTTAACAGCTCGGGAAAGGCATCTTCGAGGTTATTCTCATGAATGAAATCAATTAATTCGAAAACATTACGATCTTTCAGATCAGGACTAGAATACAAGCAAATCAATTGGCTTTTTAATGTTTGTTTGTCGAAATAGTTTGCATAAATGTCAAATAATGAATCTAATTCCTCTGTAGGAAAATGTGAGTGATAATTGTCAAATTTTTTGTTGTTGTGTTTAAAGTTTAAAGATTTTACCTTATCTTCGCCAATCAAAACTTGAACGCATTTTAAATCCTCACAAGGTACAATTACCTCCATTGTTGTAGGCAAATCACCAAAACAATTGTATCACTGAGGAAATCTTAGAAAACAAACAAAAAACTTTAACAACAAAACCTTTTCCCACTCAAGCAAATGAAACTGAAGTTAGTTGCACTCTCGGATGTCGGGAACTACTCAGTGTTGTCATTTAGGCAAAAAAAGTCGCCAGGTATATGAAAAATCTAGCTAAATTTTTTTTATTTTTAAGATATTGCTTGAATATAGTCAAAATCTGTTATAACAACATCCAAGGGACCACTCATATTTGGTTGTAAAAACCGATAGTCGTAATAACCGGTGATGTTTTCAAGGTACAAAGTATTTTGTACCTATGATTTTGGTCTATATAACCGGTATGTTGTTCTAAATGATGTTGTTGTAAACGGTTTTGACTGTATTTAATTTCGTTATTTTAAAAGTCGCTAGTTTTTATTGTTGCTAAATGTTAAAAAAGTTTCCAAACTCGTTAAAAATCTCCAAGATCTTTCAACGTGTGGCTAAAACGGCAACACTGCAGAGTTGGCAAGCTGACAAGGTCACGCATACGCATGCAACTTCATACCAAAAGCCCTGCTTAAATCTGCCATAGTGATCGATTTGTTCTATGCACAAGGCCTAACTCGTTATACGGCACATCGCTATAAGTGCGAAAGTGACAGATATAGTATTTGAAAGCCCGGTAAAAGCGGGTGCGTGTAAGCGAGATAGCAATATGTAGATCATTAGATGCTACAAATGCGAAACTCTGCGCGCGAACAATCGCGATGTGTAGTAGTGTAGCAGTAGATACATTGTGTTATTTTGATAAGAATTAAGCGCGCGAACTTTTAAATAGTTCGGGTTTGACATTGATTCTCTATCGAGCATTTTTTAGTAAGGCTTTTGGGCTTATATGAAGGTACCGCCACTGCCCTGGGCTGGATCCAGGACCTAGGTGGACCACTAATTAAAATGTTTAAACATTTTTACTAGATAATACTGCAGTTTCTGTCGTAGTAAACGAATATCGGCAGTGGATGGCCAAGTGGCAGCGGAGTCAGGAAATACAAATTATAACTTCTTGTGACTTGACCGAAGCCAGAAAACTTGACATTGGTATCAATTACCAAGTACTGGTACCAAGGGGTGTCGTATTACCCAGCTACTGGGTTGGGCAGGTGAGATGTGTGGTGCCGATGATGATGGTCCAAACTTATTTGATCGCCTTCAAGTATGCTCCTTCAGAAACAATACACTTACGCCTATGTATAATCCAGTCACCAAAACATTTTTGATACGCTTTTTCCGGAATTGAGTTCAGATCTCGCCGCGAATTCTCCTTTATGTCTTCTCTATCGAATAAAAACGGTTGTCACGAAGTGGTACTTTAAATTTATGAAAAAGAAAGAAGTCGGCTAGGGCCATATATGTTGAATATGGTGGTTGCTCGATGATATCTGATGAGCTTTTGGTCAAATATACGTTCATGATGAGATGCACTCGTCAGATACAGATGGTTTAGCGGCTATCTCTCTCAAACTTGAATGAGGATTTTCACTATTTCCTTTTTGCAATGTTGAGACGTTGATGAACTACCAGAGTGAGGCAAATCTTCGTACCACTCAGAAACAAGTGTTTTTGATAAAATCGATTTACCGTAAGCCTTTTGTAACATTTTCAGGGACACCGAAACGAAATTCAAGACAAAAAAGACAAGCCCTTTGTCTGTTTGAGGTTTTTGTCTATTATGAAATTCGCAATAAGTCACGCTAGATGTGATCTCATTAAAAATAGCAAGCACTGTATCATCACTACATAGTATAAAACAAAGTCGCCCTAAGCCTCTGTCTGTCTGTTTCTAATGGTTTCTAAGCTTTCTTTTTTTAAAGCACGCAACGGGTTTTGATGCAGTTTACACTGTTATTTAGACAAATTATTCCCGAAGGTTTATTAATTATTACATACAAAACATTCTAATGAAGCGTGTTTGTATAATAGAGAAAATTGCATATTTTGTGATAAATCCGTCAAAAAACGATTTTCGAATGCTTCATTGCAAGCGCTGGTTACAACAAAGTCTGTGATAGCATATCGCACCCTTAGTAATGTAAGGGCACAATTCGAAATATTGAGTTTTCGAGTTTTTGTGTTAGATGGGCACAATATCACCTGTTCTACCACTTGGCTTTCACAGAGGCAAAAAAAAGACAATATTAAAGCGAATACTGTACTTGTGTCTCTTTCACACCACCCTCTCCCGCACCCGCGTCTTCCTACTAGAGAGGCCCAACCAGTAAAGTGCCAGTACTTGTCCAAGCCGGACTACTGACGCGCTGTCCAAATTGGAGTTGTGCCTTTTTAGGGTTCCGTAGTCAACAAGGAACCCTTATAGTTTAGCCATGTCCGTCTGTCTGTCCGTCTGTCCGCGGTTTAGCTCAAAAACTATTAGTACTAGAAAGTTGTACTTTGGAATGAGTATACACGTTAATGACGCCGAAAAAGTGGTATAATAAAATTTTGAAAAAAACAATTATTTAGGGTACCCTCCCATACATGTAAAGTGGGATGATAATTTTTTTTTTTCGTTCTTCCCATAGTGTCGGATATCGTTGGATAGGTCTTTCAAAAATATTAGGGGTTTGGTAAGACTATTTTTTGATTAAGTAAACCGTTCGTGACTTATCAAGCTTTAAAGTACCAATTTTCGTTAGAGTCAAGTGTCCCCCCCCCCCTATATCAACTAAACGGTTGTAGTTAGAAATTCAAATGTCACGGCAGTAGTACCTATATATAACGAAATTTAAAGGAAAACTATCACACATAAGTGGGCTTTACAAGTTTACAAGTAATAGTCGACCGATTGTATTTGACTCGAAAATTTCGAACAACTCTATAGAAATGTCGATACATGGCGCTAAGTGCCAGTTCTATCGTGCTAGCTTCTTGTGATGATTGAGTAGTGTAGCTCTGTGTCCGTATTTAAATTCAAAACACCGGCTATGACAAGATTTATACAAATCTCTAAAAAAGAATAAAACTTTCCGTGCAAAATTGTCGGATCAGGTGAGGATTTGTATAGGAAGTCAAATTAGTTAGGTAGTCATGTTTGGCTTTTAGTTAGAGCATGGTACGAAAGGATCAGTCAGCGAATACGACACGCACTTACCTGTTATAAAAACTACGGAACCCTACACTGCGCGTGGCCCGACACGCACTTGACCGGTTTTTATTATTACAAATTATCGGGTAAGTATTGCAATATTTTTAGTACAAAAAGGTCGATTTAGAGTTAGACCCTCTTATCACCACAATGTATTAAAATTTGTTATCATTATATCAAATTAGTTCCTTATTTTACAAAAATAATAGGTTTTTTCGATGATAATCTCGAAATAATTCCTTGTTTCACAAAACTTTATGAACTAACTGTGTTTGCATTTAAAGTTAGTTCTTTACATGATGTAAAATATTTAATCAAATCACAAGTTACGTCCATAGTTTCAAGTATGGTTGGTAAATACAAACAATAATTAACACTTTATTGATTGGTTAAGTAGGTATTAAATATATTGAAGTACGTAGTTAAACAAAACTACTATTATTGTTATTATTTTTATTTACAGAAGCATGATGTCGCGGTCGCAAAATATTTGACTTACTTAATCGCTCAGAATCACCAGATCAACAGCAAAGAGAATTGCCTAAGGAGCAAAAAGCAAGTTGTTTTGCTACGTCTCTTTATTGGTTAAATCTTACTAGGTAGGTACTTGTATAGCAGCTAATCGTTTAATTTTTATTTCAGTACATTATTGGACGCATTTTGGAAAAAGAGAATATTCCCAACACAATTTCTAAGATAACATTACACAGGTAACAAAATTACGTTTGACTTTATGATTCCATACCCAGAAACTGCTGAAAATATTCAACCATCAGTCGATACACCCGCGGCCTTGACACCAATGGTTTTATCGCAACACCAACAAAACGTTCATCCAGATCGTCGTCAAGTAGTTCCAGCTCATCTTCAAGTTCCGATAGTAGTAGTTCCACGAGTACAACTTCTAGCAGCCGCCTATCGTCCCGCAAATGGTCCCCAGAATCTCGAGCACTACCTATTTCTCAAGATGATTTTATACTATCTGATGAACAACCACTAATTTCTCGGCCACAATCTACGTCTCTCTCTTTTTGACTCTTGAAAATGTTGAACCAATAATAACACAGCAGTTCCTACCGTGGATTATCGTATTTCACCGATTAATTCTTCAGAAAGTTCTATGAGTCATCATCGAATTTGTCATCTATAAATACCGCTGATACAACTGCCGCTGGTTTTACATCGACTAGAACTTTATCGAGAAAACAAAAAGCTGACCCCACTCGGTGGAAGCAAAGTAACCAAAAAATTAAGCGAAACTTAGGCGGACAATACATTTCTGCTTCTACCATGAAACTGGTTCCTGTCCGAGAAGTGAAACCACCATGCTCTCAAAAATGTAGTTTAATGTAAATAATGTTAAATGCAGCTAAAACCTTGATCACGACAAAAGGAAGGAACATTTCAAATCTTTCTGGGCGTTAGGAAACTTGCTACTTCAGCGCATGTTTATTTCAACAAGCATGATTACTGTTACACCGAAATATAAATATACCAACGCTGCAAGACCTAGAGATCCTAACAAGGCTCACTACTGAAATGTTGGTAATGAGAAAATCAAAGTTTGCAAAACTTTTTTATTAATACGCTAGGAGTAACACAGAAAATGATTCAAACTGTAAGAATCAAAAGCAAAAACGGAAACTATATTGAAGGCGACCAAAGAGGGAAGCACAAGAATCATAAAAGTGTAAGTGACGCTTTGAAAAATGACATTCAATATTTTATTAATTCAATACCTCGAATTGAGTCCCACCTGAGAACATCGACATCAAGAGAATATATTAGTGGTGGAAAAAGTATTGCAGACCTATTCAGAGACTTTGAACAGCTGCAAAGAAGTAAAAATCGAAATGCTGGCCGGTTCAACACCTTTTATGAAGTGTTTACAACCCAATTCAATATAGGGTTCTTTCAGCCCAAAAAAGACCAGTGCGATCTTTGTTTGCAGTACAATAATTCGACAGCTGATCAAAAACGTGACTTCAAAGAAAAATATGATACTTACTTAGAGGAAAAAAAACTTAAGCAGAGAAGAGAAGAAGAAAGATAGGAAAAATGTTGTCGATTGTAACCTATGCGTTTGCTTTGATGTTCAGGCAATAATGCAAAGCCCGGATGGGGACTCATCATCATTCTACTACAAATATAAATTGGAGAGTTATAATTTGTGGCGTTGTACATACTTTTGGGACGAGACGTAAGGGAAAAGAGGTGCAGTAGAGATTGGAAATTGTATTTTAGATTATTTAAAGAGAGTTTCGAGTAATGCTGATCGAAGTTAAAAAAATATATATATATTTGAAGTTTATTGAACATTTGAAAGTTCTTACTTAATTAATTAAATAAACGGCATATGCCGTTTCGTATGTTTTAATTTTAGGAATAATAAAGCTTATTTTTGATACATTTTGTTTTTTTTTTTATTTCATTCGTATTTTTCATTAGGGCACTTTTACTAATTTATGATAGGATATATTGTGTGATAAACATTGATATACTAAAAACCCAAGATGCACACTCAACGTCTCAAAACCGTCCGCATAAAATGAGTGCTTAGTTCTAAATGATGCGCTCATTTCAAATAGTATTGCGTCAAATTTCAATGGCCGCGTTTTCAGTGTCAAAACAATGTATTATGGCATCTTTTTTATTTTAGTCGCATAATAAAAATTACCCTGTTGAACAAATAATGGAGTCGATTTTTTTTATTGTATATATTTATTTTTTATTAATAAGTTTATGCTTTATTGTCCATACTAATATTATAAATGCGAAAGTAACTCTGTTTGTCTGTGTGTTACCTTTTCACGCCTAAACTGCTGAACCGATTTAGATCAAAGGTGAATGCCAAGTTTCGGCTCGAATCATGTAGTGTCCCACAGACTTTCTAAATTAATGATAATTCATTATATAAAACTGTAAGAATTATACAGTATAAATAAAATCTGTAGAAGTACACCGTTTAAAAGTCATTTTAAATAGTTATTCAAATTATCAACACGTTTTCTATCTACAATTTCGATTAGAAATGTTGCCAATACCAAAATAAAATAATATCGATACGAAATTGCACTTGCAAATCGATTACATTAATATCATTATGAACCTACGTAAGTGAATTTATTAGTTACTAAAGTCATAACTCGTAATTCTTATAATAATTAATAATATTTAGTTATTTTTTTTTAATATCTTATAATAATTTAAAGTAATTCAATTCAATTATCGATACAGTTTAGAATAGTTATTTAACTGCTGGTAACACTTAATCTTGTAGTTGTCATTGTCACTGATAATTGTCAAAAATTTTACTTCTCCCGCGTTTTATGACGAGCGACGAAGTGTCTTATGTGTTTTTTTGAGTTTTGTGTTGTTTATTGTTTTGTTACCGGACTCCGATTTCTGTATTACTAACGACCACCTTGGCTGTTGAAAACGAATTCAATAGTCATTATTCAATAATTTTATAGTTTATTTCATGTTATCGTTAAAATTAAAAGTATTAAGTGGTCAACTTTAAAGAACTATAACTTTATTTGGTGTACTTCTTATAGAAAACTAACTATACAGTCAAATTATTTATTTTTATTTCTCTCCTTTGGCATGGGAATAGTTTAGGACCGTGGGAAGGACATAGGATAGTTTTTATCCCGAAATTCCCACGCTATCAGGATTTATGCGGGAAAAACCTCTACGCGAACGAAGTCGCGGGCAAAAGCTAGTATTTAGAATAGATAAAATAAACTTTATTGTACACCAAAAGTTAAACACATCTATTTTACAATAATTAATACTAATTTAGTTTTTGGCAAATATGTATACGTTATATGATATACTGAAGGAGAAGAGGTCGTCAATTTTACGGTTCTTTTTTATGTTCATAAATAAAATAAATAAATAATTTATTGAACATAAAAATATTACATCTTTCAAGTGAAGCCCCTGACTCCTATGCTAAGCGAGCCTGTGTTACAGGAATCAGTGTCCTACGCTATACATTAAAACACATTTCAATTTTTATGTAATAAAATACAAACAAAAAGTAACATTAGAAGGTATTGAGAACAAAACAAATAGAAGCGAAACGTGTATGTGTGTGTAAGTTTGAGTGTATGTGCGTAATTGCGTGTATGTGTGTGTGTGTGTGTAGGTGTGTGTGTGTCTGGAACTCTGAACGCGTGTGCGTTAACATGAGTGTGTGTTTTGAATAGCTTAATTTACTGTACTGACGAAATGATTGTTTTAATATCGTCATAGCTCAAAGAATGAAGCCATGGTTTTAAAATTTGTTTGACCTTATGTCACATAAGCTTCTAAATTGGGATAGTTCTATTTGATCTATTGTAGATCCTAGAACTTAATGCCTAAAAGTATCTAGACGTAAGTTTAGTGTGACATTTGGGAACTTTACAAAACGGGAAACCCAGTGCGTTTGCTTATTAAATCTGGGTTTACTTGTAACAATCTGTGTCTACGTAGTATGGTACGGAGGATATATATTGGGAACTGTAAGTACTTGAGCTTCCGAGTTTAGCAGTCCAGTGGGATAAATTCGTTTTTTGAACGACTTCACTTTAAGTATTGCCAATTGTGCACCTTCCGCTCTTAGTATTACAATTGATGATTTAATAATAGATCAAAAATATATTTTAAGTATATCGATTCATCATGGGATAACTTATGGGTTCACGAGTTCACGATATGTTAATGATAAAAGTGTGTGTGAGTGTTGCAAATAAGAAGATTTTAATGAGATTGGTGTTGCGCCAAACGCAACACCAATCTCATTAAAATCTTCTTATTTTTATACTTTAGTTTTTCTCGTGACCAAATACGATGCGGAGAACAGACATCAATACTCAGCCAACCTTTAGACCAGAAACCAGAGATTTTTTTATGGCAAATTTTTTTGACGAAGATATTATGTATATCACGACAAAAGGTGTAAGCTTTATTGAATAAAAAAAAATATAAAACGATTTTAACAGTTAATATTTGTTTCATTGATATACACATGTTCTACCCAAAAACATTAACGCTATAATTACGTCTTTAGAACACAATTTAATAAACTTATAATACTAACAAAAATGTCTTATAAAAAAAAAAAACTATAAGGTGTAAGTCTCCACTCAAGACCTTGTCCTATCGAGCAACGTCAGTCGTAAAATTTGATTGTCTTTCGCACACTGCTTTGTAAAAACAACTTTAAACACTTTTCATAAGATGGAATTTGCAAAAACATATTTTATACTTATAGCATTAGTAATGCTATAAGTATAAAATATGTTTTTGCATTTACTATTACTATTATATGCATTACTATTACTACGTAGGTGGTGAGTGTTTGGCGACAGTTTCGAGCGTCACTTTTCTCCGAGACTGTGCATCTTGGGTTTTTAGTATATCAATGGTGATAAAGCATTATTTTGTGATAGTCCTTATTATTTTTAATACCATTAGTCTTATAAAGGCACATTCCAAATATTGCCTTCAAAAACAAAAATAAAAATAGTAATAAAGAGGCCTAGCTCGGAAGAGTTTTAAAAAATATATTTATTAGTACTTAAATCATTCTTTTTGTAGTTTTTCTGCTATTAATAACGTAGTACGTTTAACGTAGACTAGGTACAAAAAAAAATCAGAGCTATAGCACTTTAAATTATGATGTTATGAATAATAGAGTAAAAAAATAGGATTCCCTGAATCTTAAAACGTGTTTTCCCAAAAGTTGATATTTTTGAAATATGCCTTTACTTTATTAAGCGATATATCCTCAGAATAATTACGGAAAAGAACAGCTCGCCCCCGCGCCGCGTGTTGAATGTAAAATGTGTATCGCGGGCACTGCACCTGTCCCTCCTGCATCTCCATGATTCGCCGACCCGTGTCACTGCCGATAACGCTATCCTCTACCCTGCTCTAAGAGAGCCGTAGGGAAACAAGCATAGTACCACACAGCCCGCCTCGACCCTTGCCAGAGCCAGCCCGCGACGATGAGCCAGTAGCTTTAAATTGAGTATTGAGTATTGAATGTATCTGATCCAGCCTGTCTCCCTGCGACGCTCTAAGCCGAGGTCCGTACCCCACAGGGGGTGCCCTTAGCGTGTAGCCGCCTAGTTCATAATTTTTATAATAAGCCCTGGCTGGAGGCTTTAATTTATTTATTAATTAAGGCAACCACAGGCAAGTCCAGTTAAGCAGCCGACAACCTCAGAGGTTGACCTGCGAGATGACTCACAAAAAAAAAAACTAGACTGATCGATATTGAAGAGGCTGTTCACTTTCCTACAGGATAATTTCTCAATTCCTTGAAGCCCTCGGGACTCCCCCGCATAAACTGGTGTTGTAATTAGGGTGTCCTATTATTTTATTACTGAACCTTGGGTGGATACCCAAACTGTGCAATGGTATACGTTTGCAGGTAAAATTTTTAAAAACCTACATAACAGAGTGCACAATACTGACCGGATGTGGGACTAGAGAAGTTGTTTTATTTCCCCGGATTCTTTTAATACCTACTGATTTACCATTTCTATTAAAGAAACTGTTATTTCCAGTAAAACTGTCTTTTTCAATGACCATCAAAAAGTCACTGGGTCAAACATTTAAGCTGTGGCGACACAATTTAGATTAAAATGTTTATATTAGAATAGGGTTGCCATCCGTCCGGGTTTTCCAAGATTTGTCCTAGTTTGAAGAGCGTCCGGGAGCGTCCGGGGTGATTTTCCCAATATGCGTCCAGGTAAAACCCGGACACATTGGTCCAAAAGCACGATCTCTATTATTATTTTCCTATGGTATTTCATCTCATTGTTTATGTTACGTTGATTAAATGAAAAGGAAGAGACTCACTTCATCACTTTATCAGTAAATAAAAACCATAATCAAACATCGTTGTTTTTAGTTTCAAGTTCAAAATGTATTTTTCTACGGTGTTCAGGGAAAAACTGTGATTTTACCTAAATGTCCGGGGTTTATAACTCTTTGTCTGGGGCCGGCAAATTTGGTGATGGCAAGCCTATATTAGAAGGTTTTCGATTTAATAGTTTAGATTAGAAGGGTGTAGATATAAGCGTTCCTTGTTTTTCACATGGATATCTATATGTATCCCCTTCACGTGTAACTTTGAAGAAAAATCAGTTTGTGCTGCCTAATGAAAAATCTGCTGTAAACATAAAATCCCACCAAAGACATAAATGTGAAAATGGGAGCCAAGTTCAATTATCGACTTCACCGACAAAAGACTCGAGATCTAAATGTGTGCCAAGTTCTGTAGACAATCTTGAAAAGAGAATGCCAGCCACTCTATAGACTTTTGCCCCACTCAATAAAAGTCATTAACAAGCATGCAATATGTAGCATCCTTAGAACAACAACGCATAAAAGGATAGTACGAGTGCAAAAAGTGAGGCAACTAAAACTTAGCCATTTTTGGCTAACTTTGCTCGATGAGCCGTCAGTACTCAAAGTCACATTCTGCCGTTCAGAGCTCGCGAGTAAATAATTTAAAACGACCGTTTGTAGCGTAAAGGGATGTCATAGTCCTTCAGGAAAACAAAAAACGTGTAATCAAATTACATTTCACAAGTAAATACTTACATTTTATACGTTATATTTAAGTAAATCGACCATCAAACAAAAATTCTAATAACCTAACTTATCACAATTCAATGTTGCTATCCGTGAGGAAAAAAATACCCATATTGATTTCTTATGTGCTTATTTTTGTTTAAAAAAAATATAGTTTTGGCGGCAATTATGTATGCGTCAAACTAAACTATATTTATTTACAGCTACTACCTACAGTGTTTTATATCTAAAAATTACTGTTAGTTCGAAGAGTGGCATCATAAAGATGACAATTTTATTGATTAAGATTTTTTTCATTTAAGTAATGTTCTCAATAATATTTTTCTATTTCATAAATACAACACATACTTTTAATTGATATCAAACGAGATTTTGCAAGCAATTAATACATTTCTATAATATCATTATAACACATCAAACATTCTAAACGCAATAAACGATATCTCATTTCGTTTACCTTCCGTAAATATATGTCATATAAGTCATATTACATGAAAAAACATCATCTTATTTAGTTTCATAACATAAAATACTTGATTTGATCCAGCAACATAATAGTGCGTTTTCCCATTTTTGTGGTAATGGTACTGGTAATGGTATCACGGAAAGCTATATTTGTGTGCGTTTGAAGAACGTAGACACATTCGGCTCACGCACACAAAGAAAATAAAGTGGACACACGAAATCGCTCGTGTTTTGTTCTAGACGCCTCTTCTATGCGTTGTTGTTCTAAGGTAGCATCTTATTGTATACTAGCTTTTGCCCGCGACTTCGTCCGCGTGGAATAGTTACTTTGGGCTAACGTTAAATTTAACCCCGATTTTGAAGCATTCTTCATTGGCGCTCCGCTCCTATTGGCCTTAGCGTAATGATACAATATAGCTGTGCCCGCGTTCCGTCAGCGTAAGTTAATGTATTGGTAATATTGTTTAGATCACGTGCACATGAGGCTTAAGTACCTAGAGAACGCTTCGACCGCGAGACGCGTCGAGCGCGGCGACCGATTCTCAAAAATAATCCTTATAGCATGATTCAGTATTCACGCGCGATGGCTTATTATTATAAGCGTATTTCATGTATAACTTTGGTGTTTCTATACCGATTTATATGATTCTTTTTACGGTTTCGTAGCCGAATGGCAAAAAACGGAATCTTTATAGTTTCGACATGTCTGTCCGTCTGTCTGTCTGTCTGTCTGTCCGTCCGTCCGTCTGTCACAGCAATTTTATTCCGAAACTATTAGGACTATACATGTGAAACTTGATAGGTAGATGTATTCTGTGAACCGCTTTCCGATTTTGAGAAAAAAAATTAAAAATATTTAAAATAAAGGGGGGCTCCCCATACATGGAACTAAACCTGAAAATATTTTTTTTCATGAAATCGATGCATGTGTGGTATCTATAGACAGTTCTTTAAAAACTACATCGGGGTTTCTAAAACCACTTTTCCATAAAGTCAATCGTTTAAAAGATATAAGCTTCCAAAGTGGTAAAATGTGTGTGTGGCGGACACAACCTCTAACTTCTATAATAATGGAGTGAAAAATCTAAAAAAAATATATGTCTGTAGATCTTAATATCTATCAACCAAACTATACTACAATAACTTTCAACCAAAATTAGTTTGAACGAAATCAGTTCAGCAGTTTTTGAGATACAGCATATTTTCTAAAACCGCAAATATAACTTTGTAATTCATACAAACACTATGAAAAACAAATTTATTCGGCGCAGTTGTAAAAAATGTAAAAAAGTCAGTTTTAAGAAATTTGTAAGGTTTTTTTTTCAAAACAAATTTATTTGGCGCAGTTGTAAATAAGCTAGTTTTAAGAAATTTGTAAGGTTTTTTTTCGTCAAATAAATTTGCATACTATATTATAGTTACTACGGAACCCTTCATGGGCGAGTCTGACTCGCACTTGGCCAATTTTTTTATGGAATAGTTAATAATGTTAACTTTTTCAATTAGGGGTGACTGAGAGTGTTATAAACGTAAGAGTAGACAAATATAATAATCAGAAAGCTTCGAACTGCTAAGCTATCGGGAGTTACACGTGTTATTGTGAGTCAACCATAAAAGTTAGACATATGCTGTTGTGGGATATTTTTTATATAATTTTAAGGAGAACATTTCCGTCATGAAATGATTTGTGTAGCTTTAACCATTAAGGTTGCACACGCGACGGAAGCTTAAAAAATGGAGTAACTTCTCCCGTTTTCCCAACATTTCCCTTCACTACTCTGCTCCTATTGATTGTAGCGTGTTGAAAAGTATACTATAACCCGCTCAGGAGTATGAAAAATAATTGTACCAAGTTTCGTTAAAATCCGTCGAGTAGTTTTTGTTTCTATAACGGTTATACAGACAGACAGACAGACAGACAGACAGACAAAAATTTAACTGATTGCATTTTTGGCATGAGTATCGATCCTTAATCACCCCCTGATAGTTATTTTGGAAATATATTTCATGTACAGAATTGACCTCTCTACAGATTTATTATAAGTATAGATTTATTACTGATAACTAAACATTTGTCCTAAAACCTGTGAAACTTACGGTTCTCGTTTAAAATTAAAAACAATAATGACATTTATTTATGGGTTAGGTTGTGTAGCTACCAAGGAAGGTAGAAGATCCTTGGTAGCTACATAATTGTTAAAATAAATTATTATACATATGATTATACATACTTGTTGCAACAACCCACGAAGTAAGAAGAGTTTTTAATGAAGACACAATGTGTCTTAACATTCATTAAGGTAACAATTTACACAGCAACATCGTTCACCAAATCACAAACAATAATCAGAATCCGTCATAACTAGCAAAGAGTATGTAATACACTATGTTTAATAACTAGCACTAACACAAAGTTAGTGACAGATGAATGATATTTTCATAGATATCGGATTTCTATATCTATGGTTTAGGTACAAGTTCCTTGATCTATGGATATTTTATTATTGACACTGACAGCTGACTTGAGTTGCTTCAAAACGTTTCGTTACACCAAATTCAGAACTATGATTGTAATAGTTTTTTGATTTTCATAATTATTTGCAATTTCATCTTTAACGATTTAAACAACGAATAAACGTTACGCATAATTATAATCTTGATATAATATTTTATGTAAAATGATATTTGTTTTACAGTTAAATACATATTTTTTTTAGTTTTGTACATGCGTTTTATATGTAACGCAGATGGTTATCAGAAAATAGGAAATAACAAAAAATAATTTCCGGGATAGAATTCCTTTTTTCATAAAATTGTAAACCTCAACTTTTAAAGAAAATCAATTTATTATGAAAAGGTTCTTTATTCGTCACAATTATTTTCATCATTTTACTTTTTCTGTAAATGATAACCATGACTGGGTCATGATCGGGCATTGTTATTTATTTACAAGAACGTATAACATTCTTAAGTAAACTTAAAACACAATTTCTTGTTTTTTTTTTCTGCTAGAACAATGCTTATTTAAAAATATTTTTAAATATTACACAAAGCAAATAACTTATGATCTATTGAACCTCATCATTTGAGTTGGCTAGTTTTAGCCTAGCAACTCTACGGGCCAGCATATTACATCGGACAGCCAGCGCCTTACGTTCCCTTTTCAACCGACGACAATAAAGGAGGAGGTTATCAATTCGACGCGTATATTGTTTTTTTTTTTTAATGTATGATCATCGAGTACTCGAAGACGGCAGAACCGATTTGGAAAATGCTTTTTTTTTTAGGTTATACTTCGAAATTGGTACCATTTGTCACCAAGTCAAGATCTGATGATGGGATCCTGGAGAAATCGAGGGAATTCTTCAAATATTATAGGTACACCTATGGCGTTTTGGGTATTTCTAATAGTAACTTGTGCAGTTGCTCTCAAAAAGTATCATTTGGGGAAGTGGAACTGATGATGAAGACCACAGATGGTCGCCGAAACTACTCAATAATACGTATTTCGTGGATTACGATTCGATTACTTGAATATGGATATTAAGCACTTTATGCTCGTCACAATGCATATGGTGATGTATAGCTGATGGTGAAGTACCAGGAGAACTCCTCAAAAATTAACGGCCCAGCATTGGGAAAAGCAATATTTTATAAAATGTTATAAGTAGTTGACATTTAGGCTCTTGTAACTAGGTAAATTAAAAATCAACCAACTAAAAAGAATGAAATAAATACTTTTTACCAAAAAATTAAACCGACTCCTAAAAACACTGCAAAGTGAAAAATAACTTTAATTTCGGAAGTCGGTGCCAAAACCGAAAATACAAAACTAAAGACACTGACTACCACCGAAAATACAAAACTAAAGACACCGACTACCGAAATTAAAGTTATTTTTCACTTTGCAGTGTTTTTGGGAGTCGGTTTAATTTTTTGGTAAAAAGTTTTTTAATATCACAATTGTCACCTAGATTATCAGTTACTCAGCTACTTAGTCACTCTTTTGAGCGGCGTATTAGCAAGAGTTAAGGGTGATAAAGACTCGTAGGTTTTACTTCCAGCTTTAAATAGCATAAGATCACTCTTGGTCGCATTGCACCTGAGTCCATGGGTCTCTGCGTAACGCTCATGTAAATTATGTGTTACAGTTTTTGTAATGCTCCCATTGATGGAGCCAGCAACACCATACCGTCAGTAAAACTAATATTGTTTACACATATACCATCTATGTGACATCCAACACCAGTGTTACTGGTTCCTCAATGAGAGCATTAACGTACAAGTTAAATAGACGAGGTGAGGTTATATCCCCCTGTCTCACCCCACACTCAAGTTTGTATCTGTTTGAGTATGAACTAGTCCATTTTACCCTGTTACATAGATTACTGTACCAATACTCGCAGTGATTTCATCTGGTACACCGCATCGTATGCCTTTGACAGGTCCAGATAACATGCAAAGACAGGTGTTTTGCGACTTGTGTAGTATTGGACAGTCTGCTAGAGACACATAATCGCGCTCTCTGTTGACTGAATATATTCGATCAGGTGTTTATCAAGCAGACTATCCAACTCTTTGGCAATTATGGTGGCCAACGAGATTGGTCTGTAGTTGGACAGGTCAGACACGTCTTCTGTCTTGTTTTTTTACTATGGATGTGACAATAGTGCACATTAGGTCTTGAGGTAAGTAAGAATGCCCTAGATACAGAGTATAAAACATAGCTAGGACTCTGGGTAAATGAACTCGCGCATACTGCAGGTGCTCTATACTGGGGCCATCGTGTCCTGGAGACTTAGGTACCTCTGGTCATTAGTTTTATCACAGATGCCGTAAAATGGGGTGAATAGACACAGTTTTGAACTTTGAATTCATTTTTATATGTTTTCAATAGTCAAGAGGACATTATATTGTGCTTACATCATGTCTCTTAGTTTTTTTAACAGTTTTCAGTCATCTAAATTGATATTTAATCCTTAATTGCAGCACAAAATGTAAAAATATGTGTTGTTTCTATTGCACCCGCACATGGGTTCAATAGACACGAGATATGGGGTGAATAGAAAAAAATGCTAGGGTTGGCAATTTCCAAAGCTTAAGTTTCCAAAGGCTTTCCAAAGACTTTCCAAAGACACCTATCTAAGTTGGTAACGTAAGTATGTAAAGTAGGTATTTAAGTAGTAAACGATAGATACCTAACGAAATGAAACATTTAAGTAAATAATCAGAATTTTTTAAACATTTATTCTTATCAGATCCGAGATCAATTATTACTTTTTATAATTATTATTTATTCTTATCTTCGAGATCAGTCAGTTGCATCGTTTATTAATTGCACAAAAAAACAAGTTATAATTCTAAGAAACAGTCTCATTATAAGGTAGGTACGTAGTTAACATTTAAAATAATTAACTTTTTGATAATCAACCTTAAAGGTTGATTATCAAAAAGTCTACCAAAAAGACTAGGTAATAACTCAATCAGTTACACTTTTTAACAATATCATAGATATAGGTAGACGCTTAGCCACTAGCTATCTAAAACTGTCCGTAAAAGTAAGTCAGTTATCACTATCAGTCAGATAAATTCATATAATTTATTTAATAAAAAGTTATATTATTCATCATCGCTGTCCATTAAATCTTTCAGAATATCATCATCGTTTTTGTAATACAATGTTCGCCGAGTTTGTAAACTGAGACGCGAATTTTTACTTATTTTTTTGCACTTATTCAAAGAAACTTTTTTCATCGTAGCAATATCTGATACCTTTTCATTAGATATAATTTTTATTTTTCTTTTATTTTTTTCAGTATCATTATTTTGTTTATGAGTCATTTCTACTCCAGTATCATTCTACATCTCGTTTCGTTGTATGTCATTTATAGCAATCATTTCTTCTTCGGTATCATACTGCATCTCGTTTAGTTGTATGTCATTTAAAGCAATCATTTCTATTCCGGTAGCATTCTGCATCTCGTTTGTTTGTTGTGTATGTTATTTATAACAATTTCATTTCCACATACTAACATGTCTTCAAATACAATAGGAGTTCTTTCTATGCAATTGTTTGCTATAAAATCAAAGTCATTTATTGTGTTAAGTAGTATTTTTTCAGTGTCTTGTCCGTTTTTCTCTATATTTTCCTTTTCAGCAATATTCTGATCTTGTGTTTTAGTTTTTTTCCCTCTACCTTTTCCCTTATATTTATTCTTTTCTTTGCCATCGTAAGTATTAGTTGTAGTATTTTCCTTGTTGTTTTGTGTTATTTTGGATGTCAGTAGTCTTCTCTTTTTTGTTTTCTGTTGGCTTTCCTCTTCTTCTGTTTCTACGTAGTCTTCACTCTCAGTACCAACGCTTTATCTAGGTATTATTTCCAATTTCTTTTTCCTTTTTGGTTCGGTTATGTTCATGGTTCCATATCTCATCTCCTTTAGCAGATCTAGAACGGATTTTTCTATTACAGATTTATTTTCATTGTTTTACACTTCAGGTAGTCTGCTTAAAATCTCTTCTTCATTAATCGGATATATTCCTGTTTTCTTGAATCCTGCCATTATATTAGTCTTACTGTTGTCACTAAGCTTTTCCATTAATTTACATAAAAGTTGAGGGAAACATCCCTTTGGAATCGTCGCTTGGGTTTTTCCGTCGGTTTTTTTTTCCATTTTAATACTAATTTTCGCCATGCTATCTTCATAGATCTGAAGAACGCCACATCGAGAGGCTGTGTAAGATGTGTGCTATTCACCGGTAAAAAAACGAACGATATATTTTGCTCGTGGCACAGTTTTATTGTCTCCATCGATAAATGCGATGATAGGTTATCGCCTATTAGGACTTTTTCTCCAACTTTATCTTTGAAATGAGGTATGATCGTCTTAATCCAATCTTCAAATTTAGTTGCATCAAACCAACCGGATTGCGTCCGATTATATCTTGCTCCTGGTGGTCCGTTTTGAGTCCATGTGCCATACAAATTCTGAGCTTTGTACACCACATACGGTGGCAGTAAAACGCCGTCGGCTGTAGCGGCTATCATCGAAACTGAAGACTTTGAGCTATTCATTACCCTCTCTGGATACTTTTTTGCGTCCTGGGTCGTCTGTCAAATTAGTTTCGTCGTAGTTTATTATATTGCTCGGATTTATGCCTGCCAATGACTCTCCTAACTCCTTTGAAATACTCTTTGATCGTATTTGGTGAAACATCTGCCCTTTTTTCTTAATATTTTGGCTATATCTTTGGGAAATATGGTTTTCATGACGTTTTAGGAAACCCGCGATGAAGTCGGGTCCTGGTAAATTATTTTTAAATTTTAGCACTGTCCGGCCCACTTGATCAAGATAAGCCTTAACAATATACCTCAAATCTAATGCATCTAAAGGGTATCCTCATTCCGCACATATATTAATATACTTTATCATGCACTCTTCAGTTTCGTTTGTTAAAATAGTTTGCCCTCCTTGTTTTTTTCATAGTTTTGACACTGTGTCTATAAAGTACAGATTTATCGATATCATATTTCTCGGCTAGCTCCTTTAAAGAGAAATTGCCATTCGCATATGTGGCAACAGCTTCATTTATAATGTTTTCATCGTTTTTTCTATACCTTTTCCCCCTAGGATCAGGTTTATATATACGCGGCATAATGAATTGTACCTATAACAAATAAAAAATATGTAGGCGATGAAAATATTTTATGTTATACCCGAATAATTAGTAACACTGTACGTAAAATTGGAATATAATCTTGATTTTGAAGTTTGAAATTTAATAATACCTACTATCTCGGAAATTGACCTAGGTATATGTACATATGACAGGGACCTAGACCTAAATCTTTAAACAGTACTTGTAGATCATCAATATCGTCTACAAATCATAAAACTCCAAAGAATTCTAAAATTTTCTAACAAAAAAAATATTTCAATAGGTAGCAGCCCTAACACACATCTTTCTAATCACCCCATACTCCTTTCTACTGAGCCCTTTCACATGTCTATTGAACCCATACTACGTATCTATTCACCCCATACTACGTATCTATTCGCCCCTTCTCCGTGTTTATTAACCTCAATCAAAAATAAAAAATGACTTAGTTTACAATTTTACAAATATTTCTCTCTCTATCTCTCTATCTAGGTCACAAGAAACCAATGAATACATTGGCAAGTTGTTATAGCACAAAACACTTTCCTTCACAGTGAAAACAGTAAAGTTTACAGGACCTCGTTTAACCTACATTCAAGGAGCTAACTTCAAGGTATTTTTTCTTTTTTTATTATGTTGGCAATACCTTTAGTCAATTCAGTATTGCTATTTAAAAAAAAATACTACTGTTTTAAGAAAATATAAATTTAAGAACTTTTTTCTTTCAAAATGTTTGTTTATTTTCTGTAGAAAAACATTTTTGGTTTTGTGTCTATTCACCCCTGCGTTTTTATTGACCCCGTTTTACGGTGCTACTTGTTTGACCGAAAATTTCACACGTCGTTCTGCATTAAGGCACTCAGCATCGGGCATCGACAGCGATGAACTCAACTCCAAATTGCCGCTGAAAAGCATTAGCGATTTCGGTTGAGTCACTCTTACCGTCAACACTCACAGGAAGATTCGACTTTAGATTAAGATTATTTGTACATTTCCAAAATTTACTAAAGTTTTTGTTATAATGATGTTGAGCAATAAGGTTAATTAATATATTTATTTTTTCTGGATTTTTTTTAACACCATTTTAATTTATTCATAAATATTTTGCTTGAGTCGTTCATATCTTGATAAATAACACCCGTTTATCATGCAATAACCAATTTTGGTAACAAATGAAATGAAACGAAATGAAATATTTATTATGTAAATTGGTTATAAATAACACTTTTACACGTCATGTTTTTTTTCGTGTTATGTTTAGTTTAGCTAGATGAGGCCGAGATTTCCTAACTGACTACTCTGAGAAGAAACACCGAAACAAACTCAGAGGTCAAAGTCTCTTTTAAAGTCCAGACAATTTGTATTTGTATATGAGAAGCATGTAGGAACATGTCTGTGGTATTCTTTTTTGTTGGTATTTCTGTGGTTTTTTTTCTTTTCTCGGCTTTCTTCGCTCACGAAGAAAGCCGAGCCTTCCCGAGAGCCTCTCTGACAGACTTATTCCAGCCCAGTTTAGATCGAGCTCTCATTCTGTCAGCCACTGGGTACAACATACAACTATATGACGCAGTTTCGGAAAGTACTTGCACTATACTACAATAAAAAAAATTAAAATCTTTAAATCTATAGTGGCAATGTTCAATATACTTATTTAACTTTTTAATATGAAAATCTGCTTTTTTCTTACATTTCAGTTGAGTAGTCGGGTTTTAAAGATCTTTTTAAATACTTATTCCTGTCAGCTTTTTAGTTTAAATACTAATTAACGATTGTGCTGTCCTTTTATACCAAATGGCGGAACACTGTTAGGGAGAAGCTATTTCTATGTAGGCTTCATGACCCATAGCACTGAGGAACTCGATGTGGGGTAGAGAAACACATACATTTTTTTTGTGAACACCTAGGGAAGCCCTTTATTACCTATGAATTATGATAACCCACTCGACGGGTTTGGGAGAAAAAAAAAACAGCACCCCTGAATATATCCTAAAGTCCTAAACGGTTGCTAAATGAAAAAAATTGGCCAAGTGCGAGTCAGACTCGCCCATGAAGGGTTCCGTAATAACTATAATAATATAATATAATATGTATTGTTATTTGACGAATAAAAAAAACCTTAAAAAATTCTTAAAACTAGCTTATTTACATTTTTACAACTACGCTAAATAACTTTGTTTTTCATAGTGTTTGTATGAATTACAAAGTTATATTTGCGGTTTTAGAAAATATGCTGTATCTCAAAAAACTTCTCACTTGATTTCGTTCAAACCAATTTTGGTTGAAAGTTTATATTAAGATCTACAGACATATTTTTTTTGATTTTTCACTCCATTATTATAGAAGTTAGAGGGGGGGACACACATTTTACCACTTTGGAAGTTTATATCTTTTAAACGATTGACTTTATGAATCTATCATTTTTAAAGACCTGTCAATAGATACCACACACGCATAGGTTTTATGAAAAAAGAAAAATATTTTCAGTTCTAGTTCCATGTATGGGAACCCCCCTTTATTTAAAATATTTTATATTTTTTTTCTTAAAATCTAAAAGCGGTTTACAGAATACATCTACCTACTAAGTTTCACATGTATAGTATTAATAGTTTCGGAATAAAATTGTTATAATAATACTGGTATTTGTAGTGTCCTTTAGTATTCAAAATTCTTTTTTAAATCATTCTACGTAACCAGGTTACTACTTACTTCAAATATAAACAAACTAAAATGTACACGTCTTTTCTTTTTTACCAATACAAAATTACAACAAAACGTTATCAGCACGAAGAATAACTTGAGTACTATTGTTTATTCAAGAAAAGTAATGCGTGTATGTTTGTTTCGTAATAATTAGGAAGTGATATTTGTGTGATTTGTTGGGTGTAAAACCAAATAGTTCTTTTTCGTGTACTCTTCTGAGATGGCGAACCCAAATGGAGACACAAATGAACGAGGTATGCGTAGTTCCTCTATTCCAACGTTCACCCTACACTATACACTATTGAGAAGGGTATATAGTACGTGGAAATTTAAAATGCGTAACTACCTTATACATGAGGAGTTGTGGGAAGCGGTCAATGGCTACCCAACAGGGATGAATGTTTCGAATGTAATAAAGACGAAGAGCGATCAGAAGGCACTAGCAAAAATTTGCCTTACCCTTGAAGCTTCTGCAATTACCTATGTTCGAAGTGCTACCACGGCAGCTGAAGCGTTGAAGGCGTTACAAAATGTATATGAGGACAAAGGCATGGGTCGGCGTTTACATTTAGAAAGGAAGTTATACAGATTGAGACTTGAAGACTTTGATAATAATATTGAGTCGTATATCAATGCTGTTATTTCCACTGCCCAAGATTTGGCAGATATAGACAAAGTAATAGATGATGCGTCCATTGCTGCTATTCTATTGGGAGGTCTAACATCGAGATATGACCCATTGATTATGGCTCTTGAAAATAGTAACGTGAACGTTACCACCGAACTGGTAAAGTCAAAATTACTCAACGAAATGTCCAAGGAAAGCTCGATAACACTGGAGACAGCTATGAGGTCAAAGGTTGATGCCTTCTCTGTTGAGTCAAAGTCAAGGAAAATTGTGTGTTATGGTTGTGGAGAACCTGGTCACAAGAGACCAAAATGTCCTTTAAAGAAAAAGAAGATCATGAAAAGGAAGAATCCCACTGATAAGGACTCGACCTCTTCATCTGCTTTAGGAGCAACAAATAATTACGATATGGACAAATGGTATATCGATTCAGGCGTTATCAAACATATGACTTCAAGACGAGATTGGTTTGTAGACTTAAAGCCTATGGATATGAAGATAACAGTTGCAAATCGGACAAAGATTGACGCTAAAGGGGTCGGTAAAATATCAATAAATACCGAAACCGCCGTCGACACAATCAGTGATGTGATTTATGTACCTAACCTGCAAACAAATCTTCTATCTGTGAAGAGAGCAGTAGAAAAAGGGTTTACTGTAATGTTTGATAAGTCCGGTTGTAATTTATTTAATTTAAAAACCTTCTCCTTTACAGGTGATGCGGTTCTTCATGGCTCGCCCTGTGGTGGATTGTACACACTTGATTGTGCGGTAAATACTCCCCAATTTAGAGCCTATGATGTGCACTCTGATTCTATCTCAAGGTATCAGGTATGGCATAAGCGTTTAGGTCATTTATGTCGCATCGGTATGAATCTGTTGAAAAATATGAAGGTTATTGATTATAAGGATGTGGATAAAAATCCATGTGTTGCTTGTGTTCAAGCGAAACAGGCTCGAAAACCGTTTAAGACGTTTTCTTATAAAAGAGCAACTTCAATATTGGAATTGATCCACTCTGACTTATTTGGACCAATGTCAGTTGACTCTTTTCAGGGTAATAAATACTTATTACTTTTTATAGATGATTTTTCGAGAACTATTTTTGTATATTTTATTTCTTCGAAGACAGAGGTGAAGGTTAAATTTTGTTACTTCCAGTCTATGGTTGAAAGACAAACTGGGGCTCAAATTAAAACAATAAGGACGGATAATGGGAAGGAATTCGTAAATAGTGAATTTTCAAGTTACCTTAGATCTTGTGGTATTCAACATCAAACTACGGTACCATATAACCCTCAGCAGAATGGTGTAGCCGAGCGCACTAATCGCTCTATTATAGAAAAGGCACGCTCTCTTATGGCTGAAAGCGATCTATCTAAAGCTTTTTGGGAAGATGCTACTCGAACGACTGTCAAAGTCAAAGTCAAAGATTTATTTGCAAATAAATATGGTTACAAAGTTCTTATAATGGTATAATAGTAGCTTAACATATTTAATCATAATATTATGACATGCAAATTTCTGTTGATATTATTTTAATTAGTTAAATGTTAAATAAATTAGATATTAAATTAAATAAATTTGAACTGTGTACCTGAAAAATAGATGTCCCCACCGTGCCTTAAATAATAAAACTCCCTACGAGTTGTGGAATGGTTGCAAACCAGACCTTAGTAATCTCAGTGTTTGGGTGTAGAGCTCTTATACATATACCTTCTTGTCACCGTAAGAAATTGGATCTTAAAGCTGTAGAAGCTATATTTGTGGGCTATACAGAAGATCCTAATAGTTATCTTTTTAGAAATTCATCTTGCACTAGAACTTTACAGAAGTCGAGGGACGTTACGTTTTTTGAAAATTGTTTTTCTACTTTAAATAATAGAAATGTCAACAATAATAAGACTCCCACTGAACCTTTAGTGCTTTCTAATAGTCTGCCTATACAGGAAGAAACCAGTACAGTTCAAGAGTCTTTTGAACATGCTCCAGTCGTCACTGATGAACCAGCTCCAGGCCATACTATTGTCACTGAAGATCAGACTGCTGAAACGGACCAATTTTTTGAAGCAATTGAGGAAGCAGTAGTTTCTACTAGTCAAACTGATGGACAACGTAGATATCCATCAAGAGACTGGAAACCTCCTAATTATTTCTCATACCAAGTTTCTAGTAATGCGTCAGGTGAGCCTAGGACTTATAATGAGGCTACATTTTCTGATGATGTTGATAAGTGGCAGATGCCAATGACAGATGAATATAATTCATTAATGAAGTTGAAGACATGGAAATTGGTTGACAGAGAAAACAAGAAAGTTATACCATGTAAATGGGTTTATAAATTGAAGACAGATCCAGCAGGAAATGTTCTGAAGTACAAAGCAAGATTAGTTGCCAAAGGATTTTCCCAGACGCCAGGTGTAGATTATTTTGAGACATTTGCTCCTGTCGTGCGGCACTCCTCCTTGCGTACTCTCCTGGCTCTCGCAACAGAATTGGGTTTGAAGATGCGTCACATGGACGTAGACACTGCATTTTTAAATGGAGATCTGCAAGAGAAGGTCTACATGGAGCAACCTCAAGGTTTTAAAGTAAAAGGTATGGAGAACAAAGTATGTCTTCTGCAAAAATCCTTGTATGGACTTAAACAAGCTCCACGTGCCTGGAATACAAAGTTAGATGAAACTTTATCATCTCTTGGTTTTCTGAAAACTCCATCTGAACCATGCGTATATACCAAACTTTTTGGAAAAGAGGTGGTTATCATTGCAGTCTTCGTCGATGATATAATTGTTTTTTTACAGTAATGACAAGACGTTTGACATTGTCAAAAATGACTTGCAAAAATATTTTTCGTTAAAAGATTTGGGCTATTTAAGCTGTTATCTTGGCTTAAATATCACCAGAGAAAATGGCGAAATAAGAGTTCATCAGAAAAATTATATAAACAATCTTTTACAAAAGTCTGGAATGGAGAATTGTAAAACTTGTACAACTCCCCTATCTGGAAAACTGGAGGTTAGTACCAGTAGTGATAGTGATCATAATCAAGAAGAGTATCCCTATCAAGAATTAATTGGTTGCCTCATGTTCCTGAGTGTTAAACTGTTAATACTCGTCCAGACATCGCATACGCGACTAGTTACCTGAGTCAGTTCAATACTCGGTACAACAAGACTCACTGGTTAGCCGTGAAGAGAGTCTTACAATATCTAAAAGGCACTTTAGATTACTCGATTTGTTATAAAAAATCAAGTATGCCCCTTGTAGGATTTTCCGATGCCGATTGGGCAAACTGTAATATAGATCGCCGTTCTTATACGGGTTACTGTTTTAAATTAGCAGGCAGTCCGGTATCATGGGCCTCGCGGAAGCAGCAAACCGTAGCCTTGTCCTCAGCGGAAGCCGAGTATATGACAATAACAGAAGCTACGAAGGAAGCGATTTATTTAAGGAGGTTTATCACTGAATTAATTTCAGATCCTATGGTAAGGCAAAAGTTATTACCTAATACCGTAACTATTTGTACCGACAGTCAGAGTGCACAGAGTTTGGCCTTGAATCCGGTACATCACCATAGGACGAAACATATAGATACCAGATTTCACTTTATTAGAGAAAAGATTAGTGATAATTCGGTTAACTTGAAATATACCAAATCAAGTGATATGCCTGCTGACATCTTAACAAAACGATTGCAGCGTGTGGCACATCGTAGATGTGTACTAGGATTAGGTTTAGTGTAAATATATTTTTACAGGTTTACTTCAGAACTTAGTATACATTTTTTCCTTTTTGATTGGTATATTTTGAGTTCATTTTATTTGTGAGAATTTTGATTAAGGGGGTGTGTTATAATAATACTGGTATTTGTAGTGTCCTTTAGTATTCAAAATTATTTTTTAAATCTTTCAATGTAACCAGGTTACTACTTACTACAAATATAAACAAACTAAAATGTACACGTCTTTTCTTTTTTACCAATACAAAATTGCAACAAAAATGGCTGTGACATAACGGACGGATGGACAGACAGACAGACAGACGGACAGACATATCGAAACTATAAGGGTTCCGTTTTTTGCCATTCGGCTACGGAACCCTAAAAACCAAGGACAAGTGCGAATCGGACTTGCCTACCGAGACTTTCGTACCGGGAGACGATGTTTTTTTAAGGTTTCGTAGCCGAATGGCAAAAAACATGAAACCTAGTATCTATAGACAGGTATTTAAAAATGACATAGGGGTTTCTAAAATCACTTTTTTAACCGACTTCAAAAAAAGGAGGTTTACAATTCGTCTTGAACTTTTTTTTTTTTATGATGTATGTTACCTCATAATTCAGAGACGGCTGGACCGATTTGAAAAATTATTTTTGCGTTTGAATTAGGTATACTTTCTAGTTGGTCCCATTGTTACAAAATCAGGATCTGATGATGGGATCCTGGAGAAATCGAGGGAACTCTTCAAATATGGCACACCTATAGCGTTTTGGGTATTTCTTAAAGTACCTTGAGCAGTTGCTTCCGAAAAGTACCATTTGGGGAAGTTAAACTGATGATGAAGACCACAGATGGCCACTGAAACTCCTCAATAATAAGTATTTCGTGGATTGCGATTCGATTAATTGAGTACGGATGTTAAACACTTTATTCTCGTCACAATACATATGGTGATGTAGAGCTGATGGTCCAATATCAGGAGAACTCCTCAAAAATTAACGGCTATGCACAGGGAAAAGCAATATTTTGTAAAAGGTGATAAGTTGTTGACATTATGGCTTTTGTAACTAGATAAATTACAAACCAACCCACAAAAAGCGTGAAAAAAAAAAATTTTAGCCAAAAATAGAACCGACTTCCATATCAAAACACTACAAAGCCAAAAATAACTTTAATTTTGGAAGGCGGTGTCTTTAGTTTTGTATATATTTTCGTTTTTGACACCGCCTTCCGAAATTAAAGTTATTTTTGGCTTTGTAGTGTTTTGATATGGAAGTCGGTTCTATTTTTTGCTAATTTTTTTTTTATAAAATCAATCGTTTAAAAGATATACGCTTCCAAAGTGGTAAAATGTGTATTCGGGTATTTTTCACTTCTAATGATGAAAACAAAAAAAAATGCTTTGGTCAACTTTACGTGAAATATCTGTAAATATCAATAATTTAGGTCATAACCTACTACAAAAAAATATGTACCGAGCTTACAACTTTTTAGTTTTACTAGAAATACGCAATGAAATTTCGAACGTCCATGGTAGTGACACTGAATCCAGGGAAGTGACTTTCCATACAGTTTTTTTTAACCATGGAAATAACTTCAAATCATGGACGTGAAATTCTACATATTTTATGTAAAAGATGAAGTCACAAATCAATAAATAATGAAAACAATGGATTTATTAAATAAAACAAATGTTTGGAAAATCAGCTTTAATTGCTTTGAACTTAAATCACATGTTTTATCTTAGGAATTATGGTATCAACCATATTTTGTAATAAATATCCCATCAAAAACATAAATGTGAAATGAGAGCCAAGTTCAATATTGTGATATATGCCTTGGTTGTTGACTTCAACGACAAAAGAAGTGAAATCTAAACGGGTGCCAAGTTCAATGGTCAGTCCTGAAATTTATTTATAACAACATAAAATATCATTTATTCTTATAACTTAGGAGAATATATTGTAGCTAAGGTCTGACCTGGCTAGTTCTTATATACGAATTATTATGTTTGATGGTTAGTTTCTACCAGCAAGCCAAATTTTCGGAATAATAAAATAAGAACCGACAAGTAACAGGTTTAGTTAAGTTGAGCTACACGATAACTGACAAATGCTTGCACTGTCTGGACAGGTCCGCTCAAATTTGCGTGGTTATTTCCTCAAAAGAATACCACAGACATGAACCTACATGCTTCTCATATACAAATACAAATTGTCTGGACTTTAAAAGAGACTTTGACCTCTGAGTTTGTTTCGGTGTTTCTTTTCAGAGTAGTCAGTTAGGAAATACCGGCCTCATCTAGCTAAACTAAACACGCAAAAAAACATGACGTGTAAAAGTGTTATTTATAACCAATTTACAGAATAAATATTTCATTTCATTTCATTTCATTTCATTTCATTAGAACTTGCGAAGGCTATAATATAATTCGTATATGAAAACTAGCCAAGTCAGACCTTAGCTACAATATATTCTCCTAAGTTATAAGAATAAATGATATTTTATGTTGTTATAAATAAATTTCAGGACTGACCATTGAACTTGGCACCCGTTTAGATTTCACTTCTTTTGTCGTTGGAGTCAACAACCAAGGCATATATCACAATATTGAACTTGGCTCTCATTTCACATTTATGTTTTTGATGGGATATCATTACTTTTTGTACATAAATGAGTACTTAGTAGGTACTTATTTATAACAAAATTAATGCTAAATGGTTTTTTGTTAAACTACTGTATTTTCCTACGTTTACGGGGTATAATTGTCCTTTTTGTGTTATTTTCTTGTACCTTTGAAATGTTTGGGTGAATTGCCCATTCAGTATCCGGAATTCTTTTTACGCGTTTTGCCTCCATGGTGTAGTGACTAAGATAATAGGTGGCGCTAGTGGTTGTAGAATACGGTTAGTTACGCCTAATAAATACGAAAATTTACTGTATTCTTATTTATAAGTACAAAAACGGAAATATTTGGTTTAAAAAAAATTAAGGCTAGTATTAAACCCGTTATATATTCACGTAAAGATCTTAAAATCCACATATAGAGATTTACAGGCACTAATTATAAGTTAAGTGAAAATTATAATAAAATGATAAAAAATTACCAGTTTCTGATTTTTTCCTTTGTATTCACCTAATTACCTATCTGCATACCAAATTTGAACTTTCTAAGTCATCTGGAACTGGGTTATAGTTTTGATCTATAGGTCAGTCATAAAAATGACGATTTTCGGACGTTAATATCTAAATAACCGTTTGAGATATCTTCATAAAATTTGGAATACATATGTATCTTGCCAGTCTCAATATATGAGCCAAATTTGACAAGTTTAGATGAAATAGTTTTCGAGTTATGAGGGGCTCAAAAGTGGCTCCAAATGGTTCGTGTAATATTACACACGGTGAGTTGCGCGCCAGTACTTGGCTTGACACGCTCCCGCGTGTCTAGATGAAACATATTATATATTTTTTAAAGTAACTGCTAAAAACATTGTACTTATAGCACTTTTAATATTATTTAAGATTTTATTGAGACTGAAATCAGTCTCAATAAAATCTTAATATATATTAAAACCTTCAAGTTATTTTATAACTTTAGAAATATTTCTTAATTCAAATATTTCAAGGTCATCATCGCTCTCACTGTCAAAGATCCTCATCCTTTTTTTTATCGTGTTCCTTATCCTCCCGTTCTTTAGTCTCACTATCAAGCTCGTTATCTTCTTCTTCAGTCTGATTATCAAGTTCTCTATCCTCCAGTTCTTTAATCTCACTGTTTAGTTCCTTATCCTCCTATTCTGCAGTCTCACTATCCAGTTCCTCGTCTTCCTGTCCTTTTATCTCACTGTCAAGTACCACATTCTCCTGTTCTTTAGTTTCACTATCCGGTTCCGTATTCTCCTGTTTTACGCTATGTCTGTCATACAGTATATTAACTAACAGAGGGCTTTCCCGTTAACCGGCAATAGTATAGCATCCATACATGCTAAATAAATATTAACATTCGAAAACAATTTTTTTTTTAAATATTAAAATATTCACTAAAAATGTTAAATTGACTGGCTTCATACAAGTCGGGGTTAGCCTTAATACGAGCTCTTCGTTTTCGTTCGCATTCTCTTTTTTGTTTACGAATTTCTTTTGCTGTCTTTGGTCTTTTATTTCTCGCCATCCAAAAAAAAGTAAAACATGTATTTGTATTAGTGGTGTGTTAACTCGGAATAAACACAACTCGAGTTAACTCGAGTTGAAATTCACGTAACTCGAGTTAACTGGGTGAAATGAAACTGAGTAAATGATTTGTTTTCGTAACAATATTTAAATAAATTGAACAGATTCAGCCTAAATATGTATGGAGACCATTATAATTAAAGTAGGTAGAATTTAAATAAAAAAAGAAATGTATTTATTTATCATTTATTTATGTTTTATGTATTTAGGATGAAATTTTCGTAACATAAATAAAGTAAGTATTTCTATTAATTAACAACAAAACTATATTTGTATGAATCTGAACACTGTTTGCACTTAGCATGTCCATTCACTGGCGATTCAAATACATCCCAAACAACAGATTTCCTTTTAGATCCCGGCATTTTTTCTATACAGTACCAAATAATTCGAAAAACTAACACCAGTAACAACCGGCACTCCAAAATAACCTCAAATCTGCAGCAATGCAATGTTGTGTTGTTGTGACATTGACATAATTGACATTTGTAGCGAATTAAATGAATGAATATAGTCATAAATGATCGGCAAACTTCGCGCCATCTCAGTGTTTGTCATTCGGCTTACGCGCTATGGCGGGAGTATTCAAATCGACTAAATCGAGTTAAAGATAATTCAATTCGAGTTGACTCGATTTAAGCCCAACTCGAGTTAACTCGAGTTAGTAAATCGAGTTGACACATCACTAATTTGTATGTAAAAGCGTTTTGTGTATCTATGTATATGGCAGTAATTAAAGAAACAAAATAATTGGAATGAACCAAGTTAAAGTTCACATCCCTGGACCTGTGGTCACGTCAGTGGAGGAAAAATATCCACGTAATCAATGGAAGTGACATCCATGGAAAGGACATTTTTTGGTTCAAATACGGAAAACTAATCTAAAAAATCTCGTCTTTGCAACCTATTTCGGCAATCATAATTGGACCATCAAACCTACAAAACAGCAAAACAAATGTAAATTTAACATTATATACTTACTTGGCAAAACAACCACAGTAGTGATCACGTATGCTTGACGAGATTTATTTAGGTAATCTTATTGTTTTTTCACGACAAAAGTATTGCAGCCAGTAAGAAATTGACATCTCATTATGGTTATAACAGTTAACGGCTTGTCAATGCTCACATAAATTCGGACACACGCAGTTTTTTTTCTCGGTAAAAAGTTATTGTGACCTTTGTCCATGGAAGTGACCAAAATTTAAGTCACATATTTTAATTAGGTTTTTTGTTATTATTTTTATCAATTGAATATTAAGTTATAAGCTGATATGGGTCAGTATTTGTTAAAGTTTAAGATAATATATAAAGATATATTTTAGAAATATCATGCTAAAGACTGGGAAAAAATTATTGTATCTGTAAATTTGCTTCAGTCACATCCACGGAAAAGACATTTTGGCGATTATTTTTTAACATTTAAAATAATGTGATCAATAAATTTTGTATATTTTAATGTAGTCTTCACCAGACATGGTAGCACTACCTAGATAAATATATCAAGTCTGCGTGCCCTTTGTTATTAAAGAAAAAAATCTCTGTCACAGATAATTTTACTGAAAATGAGGAATACCCATTCATGATTGGTTTGTTTCGCTATATTAGCATCACCATCATCAGCCACAGCCTGAGTCCCCCCACTGCCGGGTACATACAGGCCTCTCTTCGCTTGAAGTGCCAAGCTTCCCCTTTGTGGCAGTCACAGACTACCCGCGATGGCAACCATGTCGTCTGCCCAGCTCGCTGCCGGACGACCAACGCTCCTCTATCCAGTCCTTGGACATCACTTGGTCATACTTACAGCTATACCCATCAGCATTACCATAGTGCGAATGAAAGGCAAGATTTGAAAGAAAAGAACGCTCGTGGAGCATACCAAGAAATATAAGGGCTCTAAATCAGGTTGATAGTCTGTTTTAGATTGCTTAAAATAATTTATTTGCGTATTTGTGGTACCGTAATTCGTAAAGCTTGTGCATTACTGCAGTTTAGAGATCGATAGGTAGCCCTCGAGTGCGACTGCAGACGATGAGGTGACGTCAGCCTGGTTCAGGGAGGAGGTATGTACTGGAGCGAGCGCCGCGGCTGTGGCGGCGTGGGACGCGCGCTGGACACTCGACGTGCCAAATGCGCGTGGGAGCTGTAATTGTGTCCGCGCTGACACTCGCACGCACATTAGCGGCGACGCGCTCGAGAGGTGCTCGACTCCCTGCCCCCGCTGGGTAACGATGTGTGCTTGTCTTTCCGTACCTCGTGCGCACTCCGCACCACTCTACATCAATTGATACATTCCGTAGTAATGGAAGCATGGAAGCATGCTTCTTACTTGTAACGTAATATCCGTAATTCCATAAGTTTTGTATAATTGATGACATATGTACCTGGGGGCACAGCAGTGAAGCGCCAAGACGAGTCCAGCGAAGCGCAACTACCTACCTTTTCTCATAGGGCTTCGTCGTTTTTAAAGTTCCGTAGCCGAATAGCAAAAAACAGAACCCTTATAGTTTCGTCATGTCTGTCTGTCTGTCTGTCCGTCCGTCCGTATGTCACAGCCATTTTATTCCGAAACTATTAGGACTATACATGTGAAACTTGGTAGGTAGATGTATTTTGTGAACCGTTTTCCGATTTAAGAAAAATATTGTCAGTCATTTTATTCTGAAACTATTAGGACTATAGACATGAAACTTGGTAGGTGGATACATTCTGTGAACCACTTACCGATTTTAAGAAAAAAATATTTAAGATTAAGGGGGGCTCCCCATACAAGGAACTGAAACTGAAAATATTTTTTTCATGAAACCTATGCGTGTGTGATATCTATAGACAGCTCTTTAAAAATGACATTGAGGTTTCTAAAACCACTTTTTCATAAAGTTAATCGTTTAAAAGATATACGCTTCAAGCAAAGTGGTAAAATGAGTGCGTCCCTCCTCTAACTTCTATAATAATGGAGTGAAAAATCTAAAAAAAAATATATGCTTTAGATCCTAATGTAGACTTTCAAGCAAAATTGGTTTGAACGAGATCGGGTCAGCAGATTTTGAGAGACAGCATATTTTCTAAAACCGCAAATATAACTTTGTAATTCATACAAACACTATGAAAAACAAAGTTATTTGGTGTAGTTACTACTTAGAATTTTTTTAACCCTCTTAATTTGGGTTGATAAAAGAAATTCTCGGGATTTGAAGTCAAAATATTCTTATACAATATACAAAGTTTCACTCTAATAGCTCTCATTCTCTTAGTTTTTCAATTCAATTTTAACTAAAACTCGAGATTAACCCGCCTCTTGACCTCGATCACGCCTGCCCAATGGTGTGGCTATACGAATGTTGAAGTCCTCCGAAAAGATTGCTGCTCCGTACTAGTTTTGGAACTGTCAGTGAAGACACGCACGTCGGTGGGGCATGTCGTCTCACAGCGATGGTCCTCGTGCACTGGGATTCTGTATTTTTATTAAAAGATAAATTGTTTGGGTACCCGATCGTTGATCATTGTTTCTCTCTTATCCAAAAGATCCAGCGTGTTGAGGGGTATCAACATACTTACAAATTACTTTTTTTTCCTTATCCCTTTTAGGGTTCGAGCGTCCATGTCCATATGAAATATCAGAAACAATGTAGGACAATTTGCATATCTTCCCGTCGCGTTTATGGAAATCCTTCCAATATTCTGAACCCTAGTATAGTAGTACCTAGTAGTGTAGTAGTAGCAAGCTGCGGGAGTTATATGTATTTGCTTACTTATATTATATTGCTTAATTAATTTATCGTCCGGTAATTTTTATTTTGCGATAACTCATAAGATATTCATTTTATCGATATACTTAGTTTAAAAACTTTAAAAAGTAATTTTGATCTACGAGTACCTACATTAAAGGCTCAACGTATTTAATCGGATAAGGAATAATACTGTACTGTTAAAAATAGCATAGTAAATAACACATAATTTTATTCAGAATTACTGGGATTCTAAATACCGCGAGGGTTTCCACAAACGCTTTCCCGTGTATGTATTATGTAGCAAGGGTTTGCACTTGCAGGACGACACGATCTTCTCGTGGTACAGCGGCGAGGGCGCGGCGCGCGTGGCGGACCGCTGGGGCGGGCGCGTGCGCCGCGTGCTGGACGCGCGCGCCGGCCTGGGCCGCGGCTCCATCAACGTCAGCGCCGTGCGCGAGACCGACGCCGGCCTCTACCGCTGCCGCGTCACCTTCCCCAACCGCACGCCGCCCGCGCGCAACAACGGCACCTTCTACTACCTCGAAGTGGACGGTCAGACCTCGCCCGCGCCGCCGGCCGCGACCGCGCACGCCGCATGCACTTGAACGACGTGTTCGCTTTCAGGAGGTAACCTGATAGTGACGCCACCGATGAACGTGACGGTGCTGGAGGGCGAGCGCGCCGAGCTGGAGTGCCTGCCCAAGAGCCCCGAGTCCGTGGTGGAGTGGTACAAGGAGGGCACGCCGCTCGACGCGCTGCCCGAGCTGGCGCTGCGCTGCGAGCGGCCCGCCAACGGCTCGCTGGTGCTGCGGCACGCCGCGTCCTCCGACCCCGGCGAGTACGAGTGCCGCGTGCGCGCGCCCGACGCCGCCGTGCAGAGCGCCAGCGCCTTCCTCGACGTGCAGTGTGAGTCACCGCCCCCGCTCCCCGCGCCCGTCACTCAGCACCCCGCGCGCTCTCACCCGCCACGTATCTCCTGTTCCAGATAAGGCCAAGGTCGTGTACGCCCCGAAGGAGCGCTTCCTGCCGTACGGCAAACCCGCCAGCCTGGACTGCCACTTCAGCGCCAACCCGCCGCTCACCAACCTGCGCTGGGAAAAGGACGGCTTCCTCTTCGACCCCTACAACGTGCCCGGAGTATTTTACAGCAGAAATGGAAGTTTGCTATTCAACCAGGTCTGAAAACTCATTAGAGGTTCCGACGTTTTCTGTTTCTTTTCTTGTTCCATACAAACTTATTTATATAATATCTATAGGTACATAATATTATAAAGCTGAAGAGTTTGTTTGATCTTAGGAGCTACTAGTTCGAATTGTCTATTTACTGAAACCATAAATAATGACAACAATGCATAGTATTATCTAGGTAGGATACTCGTAGCTGGGATTTGTTCTTAAAACCTTAGACGAGAACGAAAGAATGCTTACTAATAGGAATACTAACCCGTATTCTATTATTAATCTATTATTATATTTTCTACATTAATCTTGCTACTACTGAATCCCTCTGCCTAGCTTGTCTTTCGACAAAGGCCTCCTCCAGGGCTCTCCGCTTTGGGAACGCCGCAATCGCGGCGGTAAGTCCCTTCTTTGAGGAGTGGCTGGAGAGACGCCATGGCGTCCTCACCTTCCGCCTGACGTAGGCGCTTACCGGACATGGCTGTTTCGGGAGGTACTTGTTTCGGATTCAAAGGGAGGACACGCCCGGGTGTCGTCATTGTGGGGCCACCCGGAGCACACGGTGGAGCATACAGTGGAGGTGTACCCTGCTTGGGTGGAGCACCGCCGTGTCCTCGTGGAGGGCGGTGGTGACCTCTAGCGTCCGGCCTTAGTTTGGGTCATGGTGTGGGGCAAGGGGGAATGGGATGCAGTCGCCTCCTTCTGCGACCCAGTCATGCTAGCGAAGGAGGAAGCTGAACGCGTGAGAGAGAGACAACTATCTTCCTCACGCCCCAGCCGCCGCGGGAGACGCCCCGGGCGTCGGGGATCGCGAGCCGATCTCCGGCCACCCTGCCTGCGGACGGCGAGCCGGGAGGGCGGTTCAAAGCGCTGTCAGCAACATTGACGGGACCCAATAGGGCTATTGCCTTACGGGGTCGCGGGAATGTTCTAACGAGATTCCGCGGCCTCAGAACGCAAAGGCAACTGAAGGAGCAAGTGGATTTTTAGTCAGCAGATGTCTGACACTCCCTTCCGCTCTACCCACAGCCGGAACCCAGAAAAAAGGGCTCTCCGCTTGAGCCTATCTTTAGCTGCCCGTATCCACTCAGGACCCACTATTTTCTTCAAGTCGTACTCCCATCGCATGAACTGTCTCCCTCTGCTTCTTTTATTTTCTCTTGTAATTAGTTTTGCCCACTTTTCTTTCTTGGCTCTCAAAATATTTCCTGTCCAAAGCCATTTCAATTTTCTCCATACTATTTCTATTTTATTGAATTTTGTTTTTTTCTTTAATCTTCCCTAATTGTTCTTTGTCTCTTCTTATGCCAAACACTCTTCACTCTGTACCTTTCCGTCATACCTTTATTTTGTTTTCTTATTGTTCTGTTAGTTTGGGATCTATATGTTAGGCATGGCAAAATACAGACACCAAAAACTTTACGTTTTTCTGCCGTTTAAATCGTTAAAGATGAAATTGCAAATAGTTATGAAAATCAAAAAACTATTACAATCATAGTTCTGAATTTGGTGTAACGAAACGTTTTGAAGCACTCAAGTCAGCTGTCAGTGTCAATAATAAAATATCCATAGATATAGAATTCCGATATCTATGAAAATATCATTCATCTGTCACTAACTTTGTGTTAGTGCTAGTTATGACCATGGAATTATTATGTACTACGTACAACTGGAAGGTTCACTCAGATTATGAACGCGAGCCGAAAGAGAGGTTTCAAAACTTCACCCGTCCTTGTCAAAGTAGGGTAACCATATTTTATGTAATAGGTAGGTACATCGGATTTTACTAGGCCACCTTATATGATTACTCTATACACGCTCGTCGATTCTTGATGCTCTTTATGTTACATGCCTTTTCATCAGCACCTACTAGTATGACATTTTCAATCCTAGTCACTAGGTATATTTTTAAAATTACAGCGATCACTCAAGTCATCATTTTCCATCTTGTCTTTCATAGTCATAAATTATACTTAATAGGGATAGACAGAAGTACTTACTAGCATGTTTTGAATTATCCCCACCGACAAATCACCCTTGGTGGGGATTTAATTTAACATTATTATCCAATGGGGATTATTCATGTTTATATTCCTGAAATCCCCTTGAAATTTGATATAAGTCGTGCTGGGGATTTTAGGAAAAAAAAACATTAAATCGGGTGATTTGTCGGTGGGAATTTGAGAAATAATTCAAAAATGCTAGTAATTGCTTCTCTCTACCCCTATTAAGTATAATTCATGCCGTGACGTGTTTGTTTCTAACGGAGGTCCCTACCTACAGCGATGAACGCGATGATCGCCTCAATGCGATAGGTGATGGGCCCAACTACCTATAGTATCTAACACCAGGTTCGCTCCGGCAACAAAACATGTTATAAACAGCTATCTATGTCTATCACTCTTTGAGGGTTTGATTTTGCTAGATAGATGTTAGGAACATGTTTTGTTGTCCGTGCGAACGTAGGGTTGCAAGGGTCGATTTCAAATTTGGGCCCAAAAAAGTGTGAACTGTTGAATTTTTAAATATCTAGGTGCATTCTGTTTACTGGTGCATTTGGAAACGGTCACACAAATGATACTTTAAAAACAAATAGTTTTAGAATGCTAAAGAAAAACCTATTTTTAATACCCAGCATTAGTTTTAATATATTCTAATTATTCATCTTTAAAGTGTAAAAAACAATAATACGTTAAAATTTGAATTTCTTCAACGTGTTTTCGTTTTTTAGAGAAATGAAGAAAAATATAAGACTTTGGAGCATTAACACTAATGAGAAATAGGTACTAAATAGTTTTAGATCAATCTCCCTCACAAACTGACATAATTATTAAACATTGCTAAATAATATAGTCTTATGTAGTTTATGACGTAAAGTAGCTCGGGACGAGCCAATCAGTTTAAGAGATAAATCTTTGGCATGTGATGACATTCTCATAGTTAAATATTTATTTACAATAAATTTCAGAAGGTTGATTTCATGCCTGGTTTCGGTATTCACAGAAGTAACAGGATGTGGATCATCAATTAGGGTATCTAATTTCTCATAAAAGTGCTGCTGAATCATAATTTTACTCTTTTTAGTTTTCAACAAAGAATCTGTAGCCATTGAGATAAATACTCTTTCTGTATATTGTACCACAAGAAAAACAAAATTTGAGACATATTTTAGGCCACCTCTGTCTACAAATGAGGTAAAGGCTGAATATTTGTTGATATCGACAGCGTAATCGTGTTCTTTACATATATATTTATTGGTTATTAGCACAGCTTTACAATGTTCACATATACTCTTTTTAAAAAACTTTTTTACAATATAGCCAGCTATGTAATATAAAATATTATTTTTATATTCTGAGAAATTGGTACTTTCAATAAGTTTAAGAAGCCAATCAATTTGTTGTTCCTCGTTCTGTTCGGGTATGGTATCTGGGTTGTCTATAAAGGATTTGGGACTTCTAAACTCTAATATTGGCGAAATTTCGAAGTCTGCGTCAAAACAATTTGCGTTAACAGTTGGAGTAACGCTGTTTCGGAATAATAATTTTCTTAATGCATATTTCACTTGGGTTGTCATTATGTCCACCTGAAGCTCTCAAGCATGAAAAAAACTGAACTGAATTGAAGTTGAGCAAAGCTGAATGTGTCTATAATTAAGCCTAGACATGGTGTCTTGCGACGGTGCATCAAACTAGGACAATCGTTTATTTTGAGGCTACTAAGATAAACCCTCGTTTTCTCTAAAATATTTGACCACACCTCAATATTTTCCATGCGCATTGGAGATTTAAAGCCTTTTCCAAAAGGTTGCTTACAGTTGAACAAATCAAATATCCGATCTAATATTCTTATATATTCTACGGTAGCCTCACTTCCTAAGAAATTGGTATCACCCGAACACCTTAAAAAATTGATTGCGTCGGCGACCGATGAGCTCAAAACTTGAGTAGCTAGCCTAACATTAATTTTTTTTCCATGAAAGTTAACATGAGTGCTAGATAACTTGTTAGCTAATTTTAGGCCTTCGTCATCCTGGAGTTTATGCAGTTTTTTAACAAAATTAAAATTAATATCTAACTCATTTTGGTTTCCGCAAAAACATTTCGTGCTAGCTTGATCATGTGAGGTGGGTCCAATAGACAATATACTTTATAATTTTTCCACCAACCACAAAACCACCACCACATTAACCACAAAATTTATCCGTTTTTGAATCAAATTTTAATTCAGCTCGTATAGACATGGCATCAAAAACTAGTGCGACATTTTTTAAATTGCTATTTTCACTAACTGCATTTTTCAAATAACTTATAACTTCTGATATAAAACCCACATTGCAGTTATGAGTTGACAAGAGCCTTCTCAAAGTAGAAGGATGAGGGATGCACACATAATTCCTTAGATGTCTATATGCTTTTGCAGAATAAAAATACAAAGTGAGAGCAAAAGATTTTACATCATCACTAAATCTCACACCTTTGTCAGATTTTTTTGTATTTAACTTTTCGTGAATATTTGAAAAGCAATTGCTTATTACAGACTCCACCTCTTCAAAATTGTTACATTTTTGTTTACAAATATTAAGAAGTGAAAAGTCACTTCTTAATATTTGAAGAAGAAGAAAGACAAAAGAAGAGATACAAAAATTAATAATTTAAAGAAATTATTAATTTTTGTATCTCTTCTTTTGATACGTTGCTTCATAATTTTTACCTCCCGCTTTAACTCCGCTTCTCTTGGTGACACAGACAATGGAGGTGTTTGTGTTGATATATCAACTTGTATTTTTATTTTCTTACTCGGTGGACCTTGGGAACTTCCTGGTTTAACATTTTCAGCATCAGAAGAAGCTACTTGAATGACACTCAAAAACTTGTATTCTTTTTCTTTCAGGAAAGATCTGGAATAAAAATGACATACATTAGTACCTACTTAATATTAATTTATGGGGAATTACTTATACCTTAAATAACAAAGTGTACAAGTGTTATAATAATAATATAAATTTTGTAATATGTAATATTTTTGTGGGGCTAATTGTGGAAAATACTGATCAGATTCTAAAAATATGATGATGTTAGCAATATGGAACAACATATAATAAAATTTAATAAACATATAAAATGGGAACCAAGCTCTACTGGTAAATATTCAAGTCGGCAAGAATCTACCCAGTTTTAGTTTTACCTAGTTATTTCAAACAAGTAGTATATAAAATTTACAGCAATTGCAAATTAAAGTACTAACATACCTTAGGAAAAACAGATGGTATTACTCCAGGTTTTAATTTTTTCCGAGCTTCTGTCAGATAATCATCGGGTTTGAAATGCAAGCTACATATTACAGAGTTATCGGTCAGCTTTCCAGGAATAAGCTTTAACCATTTTCTTCTTATTTCGGCATTCGAAGGCAATCTAGAAAAAAAAAACTGTTTTGTTAGGTTCTGATTTTACATTTAGTATGGTCACCCTATTTATTACAAAAACAACTCACCTGTGAAAGTATATTCCACAACCAGGGTAAAATTCTTTATGACATCCACTCACACCACAGAAAGTATTCACCATTTAAAAAAAAAACAACAGTCGCATCGATTCTCAAATCGCGTCAAAAGCATAAAAATAAAACACTTACAACAACGAACGAGACGCCATTAAATTACATCAGCTGACATTACATGACAACCATATTTACCGGTATTGCTAGTAATACTAATTACCTACGGTGCTATTGTGAGAAATATTTTTGTTCTTAATAAGTAAACCTGTAAGCGAAAGTAATTCGTTTTAGTACTTATGCGGTACTCACATAAGTTTTTATCATATTATGCAAATAAGTACGTTTTAATTTGCATTTATTACACAATCTTATTCTACTAAAGGAATAAAATATTTTACATGGCAATCGTGCGAAAGAGACAGAACGAAGCTTAAATTGTTCTCTTTCGAGCCCGTTTTTTACTGTGTATTTGGATATTCTAAAAACAACGATATTGTTTTACAAATAGAGTTCAATTTTATTTGACAGGATTTTACCAGTAAGCCTTCCAGTTGTACGTAGTACATAATAATTCCATGGTTATGACGGATTCTGATTTAGGGATGTCAATTCTTTCCGAAAAAGATCGATTTTTAAATCGATTCGAATCGTGACCTAATGAATCGATTCACAAAAAAATCGAGGTCTATAAGATCGGTTTCCGAAAAATCGATCTTTTTTTTTTCAAATTTTCGTTTATAATGTAATATAAATCTATTTTATTAAAAACAAGATACATATTATAATTTAACGATCTCTTATCAGTAAAATCAGGTAATTCGATAATAAAAATATTTTTATTACCATATCAAACTAACAGATCAAGTATAAAACAAGACATTTATTTTCTACATTTAGAAGTTTTACAAAGTTAAGAAAATAGTTAAAAAAGATGGTTTACAAAGTTAATAGATAATGTAGCTTATAGTTCCCAATGCTTAATATATTATTATAATATTGATTATTCGTATCTAAACGTAAATTTAAATGAATTATATATATGATTAGATTTAATGATCACAACTAATATCAAACAGAAAATAATAGCACGAAAGTAAAAAACAAAATAAAGCGCTGTACTTACCTATTTAGTCTCAATGGGGCGTGCAACTGTCAAAGTGGCGCTAGTAGCACACTTACCAAAATCAAAGCAGTTTCTCTATGGAACAGTAATGAATTCCTAAATTAGAGACAGTTATTGAGAATTTTTCGATTAAAGAACATGTATTATGTTCTTTAATCGGAAAATTGTACAGAAATCAATTGAAATCAATGAAATGAAAATAAAAAATATTACCACAGATAACCATAGATGATACAGATAACTATATAATATCTCACAATCTAACTAACACTGACAGTGACAAAGGTTCTTACGGTGGTGGCGCCATCTGCGATTAGCTTTCACTTGCACGCCCCATTAGTTATTATTCCGCAACAAATACTACATAAAAATCAGTATTTATTTCGCTTTACTCAATCAATCAACAATAAACAAATGAAATACCAAAAATAAATGTCGGCATGACGTAAGTAATGTCAGTCCAGACGCAGAACAAAAAGTCAAAGACTACAAACGTAACTTTTTTTATTCAAGAGACGCGAATCTAAACGTACAGTCATCTCGCGAGTTTTTGAATAATTAATTCTTTAACCGGCTGCACTTTTATAATTCGAGTACATTCAATTAATTGTAAATAGCTTCGTGGTTAAAGAAAAAATCAACTTCGATTTTCAAGGGTGAAAAACGATTCACCGAATCGATTCAATACTACATATCGATTAAAAAAATCGATGTTTTTGGCTCCAAAAATCGATTCTTCGATTAATCGATTTCAGATCGCCATCCCTATTCTGATTATCGTTTGTGATTTGGTGAACGATGTTGCTGTGTAAATTGTTACCTGAATGAATGTTAAGACACATTGTGTCTTCATTAAAAACTCTTCTTACTTTCTTTTCTTCTTCTTTCTTATTTCGCTAAGTGATTAAAATTTCATCCAGGGGTTAAATATTGTTCTTTCGATTTCTTTCTGCATTGCCTTAGTTGGTGATTCTAGTTAATCTAAGTAAACTTAAGTACTTCTTAAGTATTCTAATGCATCATTGTTAACCCACATAACGTCTTGTTGTGGGGAAACGGACATTATATTGGCTTTCGTGAGATTCATCGAAAGACTTGTATTTGCCCTTTCGTCTGATATTGCAGGATATTCTTTAGGATCTTAGGTGTTTGCGAAAACAATATTAAATCGCCGGCAAATCTCATATGGCTTAAGTTTTCTCCATTTGCGTTAAGTCCAAGATTATCCTTTTCAATTCCGTAAAGATCAACTCCTGTATGTATAGGCGACTTTATCGAACAAAGTGGAAAATGCAATGGAGGTGAAGAATGTAATGTGTACTATATATTCTTCACCTCCATTGCCTTTTCCACTTTGTCCGATTATTACATTTTTGTTTGCAGTATCAACATCGCATCGTAAGTTTTGATATAATTCTCTATTTTCGTATAAATTATCTTCTTTACTATTGGATTCAGTCAGTGAGTAGACTTATATAGTTGATCAGGGTTCATCTCTACCTTTCTAAAGTGGAAGTTTTATATTGAGAATCGCAATTGTTTCGAAAATTCCTTTAATTACTTATATTCTGTTAACTAGCGACCCGGCCTGGCTTCGCTCGGGTAATAAAGTTTATATTTGCTTGTATATGATTTTGCTTAATCAATTTCTCGTCAGGTAAGTTGCCACACTCATAATTATATCGGCGATAACTCATAAGATATTCATTTTATTGATATAGTGTAAAAAGCAATTTTGATCTACATTAAATCCTCAACATATCTGACGTATTTAATTGGATAAGGAATAATACTGTACTGTTAAAAAAAGATTTGTAAATAACCCATCATTTTAATGTAATTTGTAAAAGAAAAAAAATGGTTATTGTGGGTTATTCTTGGGAGATAGACATATGCCATCGCGGACTTTTTTGTAGATCTATATAATAAAAAGTAAAAAACTAAAACCCGACTACAACAAAAACTTCGATGCTAAAAAGGATCAAACAAGATTTTCAGGATGCTGAAATAAACAAGGTTACTGGAAAAACAAGAACAGAACAAAAATAAAAGCCGTAGTCACACGTCACGTTATTAATTGTTTTGTTACGGTTGATATCCTATATAACGTGTGACTACGGCTTTTATTTTTGTTCTGTTCTTGTTTTTCCAGTAACCTTGTTTATTTCAGCATCCTGAAAATCTTGTTTGATCCTTTTTAGCATCGAAGTTTTTGTTGTAGTCGGGTTTTAGTTTTTTACTTTTTATTATTTAAACTATTTTGGTGTTAAATCACTGTGCTTCTATACTATTTACTTTATTTTTTATAAGTTCAAGTGAAGCCCTTTCAAATGATACCAAACACGGTATATCTATCTTACTATTATTTTTTACACATGACTTTTTGACCGCTAGAGGGCACCACGTTAAATATAAGCAATATTTTTGATAAGTACAAGTGAAGCCCTTTCAAATGATACCAAACACGGTGTATCTATGTTATTTTTATTTTTACACATGACTTTTTGTCCGCTAGAGGACGCTACGTTAAATTTAAGCAATATTTTTGATAAGTACAAGTGAAGCCCTTTTAAATGATACCAAACACGGTGTATCTATCTTATTTTTATTTTTACACGTGACTTTTTGTCCGCTAGAGGACGCCACGTTAAATTTAAGCAATATTTTTGATAAGTACAAGTGAAGCCCTTTCAAATGATACCAAACACGGTGTATCTATCTTATTTTTATTTTTACACATGACTTTTTGTCCGCTAGAGGACGCTACGTTAAATTTAAGCAATATTTTTGATAAGTACAAGTGAAGCCCTTTTAAATGATACCAAACACGGTGTATCTATCTTATTTTTATTTTTTTACACATGATTTTTTGTCCACTAGAGGGCGCCACTTTAAATTTAAGCAATGTTTTGGAAATGTGCATGTAACGCCCTTTCAAAGACGATGTGTTTATCTTATTTTTATTTTTTAACACAACACTTTTTGGGCCCTAGAGGGCGCCACATTGGGTTTTGTGACACGTCACGTACCCTATGTTCAGCGGACGGTCAAGACGGTTCTAACGATACCTCATTTGTCGAGTTCCGATAAGCAGCTTTGGAGCTATGAGGGAACAGATGAACATACACACATACATACATACATACATACATACATACATAGCCTGTCAAAATCATAACCCTCCTTTGGCTTTGCCGTAGTCGGGTAATAAGAGAAACAATCCCGCCATACATTGTATTTTTATAACTTATAAGGTTTTGGCAGCGTTTTCGATTAAAGCTCCCGATACGCTTAATTCTTTCCGACATGTTGAAGTAATATCGTCGTATTTCATTCAATCTACACAAAACCTTAACTTATTATACACTAAATCCTTCCTCAGGAATCACTCTGATGCCAACCTGGTCAAGTTTAATGCAGCTAAGACCCAGGCGTGTCTCTTCTCCGCAAAAAGGAGCCAATTCGAACCGGCTCCTACTTTCCGTGGTGTAACCGTGCCGATAACCGATCATATTGAGCTTCTTGGGGTGACTTTAACGTCCACACTCAATTTTGGCCCGTATATCGAGGCTAAGGCTCAGTTAGCATCAAAAAAGTTGGGAATCCTAGCCAAGGTGAGACGGTACTTCACACCGGAACAGCTGCTCAAATTGTATCAAGCCCAGGTTCGGTCGTGTATGGAATACTGCTCTCATCTTTGGGATGGATCTGCGAAATACCAACTGGACGCGCTTGAGTCTATTGAGAAGCGGGCCAAGAGACTCATTGGCAACGATGCACTGGTCGAGTCAAAGCTCCAGAGCCTTGAACACCGACGGCGAGTTGCAAGTCTATCGGTTTTCTATCGGTTACATTTCGGGGAGTGTGCGATGGAATTACACAATCTAATTCCGCCAAGCCCATTCCATCATCGAACTACGAGACAAACGGCGAAGCGCCATCGTTACATGGTGGACATCCCACCCATACGCACAAAACGTTTTGGGAATACCTTCATTGTGCGTACGGCTAAGGAGTGGAATTCCCTGCCGGAGTCTGTGTTTCCCGATAGCTATAACCTAGGAGTCTTTAAGTCCAGAGTGAATAGGTTACTTTTAGGTAAGCGTGCTCCATCTTCGATCACATCATCACTTACCATCAGGTGAGATAGTGGTCAAACGCGAACCTATTTTCAATAAAAAAAAAAAAAAAAAAACTATCTATTAAATCTGTTGCGGAGTTTTTAAGATCTAAGCATACAAAGGACAGACAGACAAGGAAGCGACTTTTTTATACTATGTAGTGATTTATTTCCTTTTTACCAAAGGTGCTGTGATACCTTGCTTCTTGCCAATATTCTATGATTCTAGTTGGACAATATGTCGCTCACGTAATAACGTGTCATGTTTGTGTTATCCCTAGTTCTGTATTACTTTTATCTTGAGGCTGATTGCAGGTATTAAGTAAATTCTAGACCTATGTCTAGAATTTTTCCTTAAAAGGTAGGCATTCCGTAACATTTATACTTTTTTAAGTGTTTTTTTTATTTTACTAACCCGTAATCACAAGGCGTTGCGTGTTCCTCTGACTTATTTGTATCAGAGACCTTTTTTAGAGTCTGTCAAGCGAGTCTAGTCCCATGAAAAAAGCAGCAAATTCAAAAATCTTTCAGGTGTCAACACTGATATAGCACGCTGAAGACTTATTGATCTTGAAATTTTGATAAAAAAATTATTAGGGATAAATTAAAAACAAAGCATTTCAATGTAGGTATTTATTTGTCACTATCAGAATTAAAATCAGAATCAAGAAATTCAATGCCTTCATATGAAAAATCACTGTCAGTATCATCATTACGCACAGAAATTATGAAGGGTTCTAACTCTGTTTCTGATATCCTGTCTCTAACTTTATACTTATTTTCGACACTAATAGTGTGATCTGTGCATTTTTTCCAATCGCTGGCTGTGACACTATTAAAACATTCCTATAGGTATAAGGTTCTCCATTTCTTTACCTGTAATTCCAAAGTTTTATCTGGCTATTTTTACCCGACTGCAAAGGAAGGGTTATGTTTTTCGCTCGTATCTTGTATGTATGTATGTATGTAATATTCTTTATTACCACATATCTCCAGAACCACTGAACGGATTCACATAATTTAGGTATCGTTAGATTTGTCTTAGCAGCCCCAGTGTTCTTGGATAGGTGACATTTGAAAAAATCAAACATGGCGGCTGTGCGAAGTCACTATACATAGAGAAAAAAAAAAATTTTTCGAATACCACAATATGGGTATCAAATTAAAGGGCTTATCACAAGGATTTCAAAAAAGGAAATCATATTTTTCATTGGTGTAATACTAGCAAAAATAATTCAAAGAGAAAGTTTAAAAATATGGACTTGAGCTCTTTCACTTTCTGAATCCGGTGGGGTGCCAATGTGACACGACCGGGAAAATTAAAAAATTGTTAATTAATATTTTAACTGAAAAGTTGAAAAAAAAAAGGTATTTATCAGGAGTACAAATAAGTTTCCGCCGTTTTTTAACACAAATTAAATATTTATTGTAGAAGAACGGTAATATAAATTTATTCATAATATTGCCCATCACTTGCAACCACTTTTTCCCATCTGTCAGGCAGCATTCGAATCCCACGTCTGAAGAACTCCTTGTCTTTTGAGGCTATCCACGAATCAACCCAATTTTTGGTATCCTCATAAGATGTGAACCGCTGCGCCGTCAGAGCATGTGCCATAGACCGGAACAGGTGATAATCGGACGGTGCAATGTCTGGTGAATACAGCGGGTGGGGTAATACTTCCCAATCAAACCCTTTTTTTATGTCTAGCTAGCAGCATTTCACTTAAGCATAATCGGCGCGCCGATTATGCTTAAGTGAAATATCGGCGTTCAATATCTCTCGGCTTTAATTCGTACGGAACCCAATTTCCTTGTTTATGAATCATTCCTAATGATTTTAAACGATGTGAGACTGCTTGCTGAGTAACTTCTAATGTTAGAGCAAGTTCTTTTTGTGTTTGAGATGAATCTTCCTCCAATAATTCCTCCAATTCTGCATCCTCGTAAATTTTTGGCCTTCCACTGCGATCTTTGTCTTCTACGTCGAAATCACCGTTTTTAAACTTTTGAAACCACTCTCGACACGTTCTCTCACTCAAAGCACCCTCACCATATGCTTCTACGAGCAATTGATGCGCCTTAGCAGCAGATTTATTTAAATTAAAGTAGTAAACTAATATTTCCCGCAAATGACGGAAAATGAATGTCAAATTTTGACATTTTCAACGTATAAAAATTATATTTTACCAATATAAAATCAATGATATTAATAGGTTATGTTGTTCTTGAATGTCCAAACTATTTTTTAAGCCGGTTATCATCTGCGAAAGCTAACCGAAACTCCGTGCCGCGCCATCTACAATAAAACGGCGGAAACTTATTTGATAAAAAGTCTAAAAAACCCGACTGCTGAACTGAAATGCAAGGAACAAGCACACAAGGAACTTGTAAGGTAGAAGATCCTTGCAAGCACATTTTTATTTTAAAAAGTGACAAGCAGGCGGACCCGTCAAATTTACAAAAAATACGTTCAATTGGGTCCCGCCTGCTTGTTACTTTTTAAAATAAAAATGTGCTTGTTCCTTGCATTTCAGTTCAGCAGTCGGGTTTTTTAGACTTTTTAAATAACTTTTTTTTTCTTCTTTTATCTAAACTCCATATGAGTTCAATTGCGTTCAGATCACAATGACAGGTGGAAGTTTCAAAACCTCATGGCCATGTTTTTTTAAAAATTCTTCAGCTTCATACATTAGAGTTGTTTTGTTTTCATTGACAAGGCTCATAAGCTCAGCCTTTGTGAATAATTCTTCATAATGAATTCCATTTTCAGTCAGCCATATCTGAATGTCGGCCTTTAAATCATTCATAGATGGTGGCTTATTTATTTGAGTTACATGGTAGCTAGCGTTGTCCATAACAATGACACTGGTTTGACTTAAATTAGGTATTAATTTTTCACGTGACCATTTCATAAAATTATTTCTGTTCATATCATCATGATAATCTGCCATTTTTGATTTTGTACTGAAAACTAATAATGCTTTGGGGACAAATCGTTTTTCGGATCCAGCATGCACAACAATATGTCTTTTGCCTGATGATATTTTATCAATTACACCGCTTGTGGATGGCCCTTGCCATGATTTTTTAACTTTATAATTTTGTTGGACATAGGTTTCGTCAAGGTAAACTAGGTATTAATTTTCCTTGTTTCCGCTTTTCATCAATAGCTCTGAGATACCTTTGTCGCCATGCAGCTAGTTCATACTTTTCAATAAGAAGAGGTCTCTCATTTTTATTTATTTTGAATTCAAATCCATTTTTGAGTAATAATTGTCTCAATGTTTCATGACATCCAGTAAATCCAATTGATTCTCTTAAATCTGCAAGCAAACTTCTTAAAGTTGGAACTTGCTTTTTCACACAGTAAAATTCATTAATTTTATTCCGTATGGCTTTGATAAGTCAAAACTATCCAGGTTGGCAACAGTTGGCTATCGTGCACGCTTTTTCCCCGGTGCGTTCCACTCACCCTGGTTAATAGCACCTTCTTTTTTTATTCTTCGCAATGTTTTCACACTTCAATCTGAAAGATTAATATGTCAGTTCAATCAAACGCACAAATTTTATGATAACATATGTTGAAAATGCAGTGTAAAGAAATAAATCTGTACTAACCTGTCATAGCAGCAATTTTTGTCAGATAGCCCGTTTCAGATTTAATTTTTTATTGTCTTCTATGGCTACGACTTGCTTAACTAAATTATCAATTGTGCTTTTAGTTAATTCATCATCCTAGGCGGCTGAAAAAAAAATGACAACAATCTCTTATAGTTGTTTTCACTTATAGTTGCCCCAGTAAGTTTCAACATCATGAATTCGACGTCTGAATCTAAACCAATACCGAAATCGTGATACATCATCACCAGTGATCGGAGTAGGTAGATTGATTTTTGGTACTTGTATCATAAATGCACACCGAAAGAATAACATGGATAAGCCATTTTCCCGGAAAGTAATTCCGGTATTTCCGGATTCAATTAAACATTGTTAATGTTGGTAGTGATATTATTCCTACTCAATTCAAAATTTAAAGGAAGGTATAAAAACTAAATTAATTAATTATTTATCAGTTGAATAATAAAAACAATCTAATTCCGATTGAAGCTTTAATTTTTATTTTTTTTATTTTTAGCCTTTTATGGCTTGAACTTTTATAGATAGACATAAATTGTTGCACTTTCATTTAAATATTTTCATAGTGGTCATGGTAATTTGCATTAAGGGTAGAATAAATGACGGGGCCCCATAGAGGGCCAATGCCTGCTGGGGTCGTGAGACTGTTCTAAGGATGCACCACGACTCTGAAACGTAAAGGGCATACGAAGGAACAGGTTGATTTTAGTCACATTTTTAATCTTCATCGATTACAATGTCAGCATCCTGGTAATCCTGATCTTTACAATTAAAATATATAACTATGAGTTTCTCTATATTTTCAATTTTCAACCTATTTCTTTTAACCTCTAAAATCCGTTTATAAATGGAAAAAGACGGTTCTACATCTGACGATGTCAAAGGAGCAAATTTTAAAAAAAGTATTAAATTATGTGCTTAATTTTTTTCAATGGCCTCACTATATTCTCTAAGTGTGTCTAAATCTGGGTTTCGTTCCATAACACATTCTATTTTATTTTTTATATTTTCTGAATTGCACTGATTTATAGCATCTCTGACGTTGTCAAATGCTAAAAGTGAATCTGTCAACGATAAATTATGCTTTTGCAATTCTATTAAAGACAAATGAATTATAAAATAATTGTCTTTAATGTAATTTAAATCTTCTTTTAAATTTTCTTTTAATACTTAATAAAGATTCTTTTTCTTCTTTTATTTTTTCAAAGTTTTGAGCGTAATAAAATGCTGCCTCTAACCAAGTGCCCCATCTTGTAACAACTGGTTGGGGAGGTAGCGGCAAATCTGGATATTTTTCTTTTAAAATTTTGACTCTACTTGGGGCTTTCAAAAATACCTTTTTAACATTTGCTATTAAAATGTTAACATCGTGATATTCTAACCTAATTTGCTCAGATACGCGATGAAGAGAGTGCGCCAAACATGTTACGTGCTTCATTTCAGGTAAGTATTGTTTTAAATTTCGTCCTGCAGACAGCATATATGCAACGCTATAAGTGCAAAGGACAAGAATGTTACCTACCTTCGATTCAAAAGAATCTTCCCAAAAGTTTTCCAAACATTCTAACACAAATTGCGTGATTGTTTGTCCATTAACTACAGTTAGCATTTTACATGCTACCAAATAAAGTCTAGTCAAATTGCTAGGATGTAATGGTTTTATTAAAAAATGGACTATATAGCGACCTAAAAGTCTGTCGTTTCATCTAATGATATCCATAGTTTCTCATTTTTATAATTTTGCCGAATCGAATTGATTTTATTCTTAAAAAACTTGTCCAAGTAAACTTTCCGTAACTGTGATTCATCTGGCAGAGTACGATTAGTACACGTACAACAACAGGTACTACACATATATTTTTTAAAGAAATCTTGAAAAGTAGTATTTTTCATCTGAGACCACGGAATATTGCACAAAATGAGAAATTTTATAAGATCGAAATAAAATTCCTCTTCGGGCCGCTCAAACTTTCCCTGGTGTACTGCTCCTTCGATATGTCTTTTAACGTTTCCTTTATTTATGGTTTTCAAATGGCTTTCACATTTTGAACAGTATATTGTACTACTAGCGTGATCGTAAAGTAGTTCGGGATGACCGGATATCCATTTTTCTACAGTTTCAGCCTTGACGTTTGCCATATCTGAACTCTGTTGTAGAGATGGAACCTCGTATATATCACCTAAAACAAAGACATGAAAAAAATACATTTTATTTAGTTTATTTAGCTTACTCCGTTTGTTTTATTTTTCGTGGATCAAATTTAGTCATTGAAATTTCACCCTCTTCCTGTCAACCGATTGATCTAAAATTTGGTATTCGCCTTTGATTCTGGTGACAATACAATTATGTATATTCAATATTATTGTCAATCCAAAATGGCTGCCGCTACAAGATGGCGGACAACTTAGTTTTTTTTCAATCCCAACAATATGGGTATCAAATGAAAGGGCTTGTTACGTAGAATATTTTGTAGAGAAGTAGATAAGGCCTATAGTAATTTATTTTACCAATACATTGCAAGAGGACACAGCACACAGGGCATTCAAATTATATACGGATTCCAGTAAAATGTCGGTTAATAGTGGAGTTAGCTGAATTGCGACTACATTACTAGAATATCATAATTTTGTTTCGCACTAAGCTCACTGGTTCATACTCTATTAAAGATTTAACAATATTAAGACTCATGGTATGTTCAGCAGGTTAAGCGAACAAACACAATACTAAAAATATTCTTATAGTACATCCAAACATGCTTTATACTCCTTGTAACTAGTAAAATATTACTTACCAAAGCTTGGTTTAAATATGTAGATCCAATTCAATAGTGAAAAATCTGAGTCCGTATATTCGAGCCAAATCGTGGTTTAGAGCAGATTCCAGAAGTCAGTATGTACACAAGCCAGGGTCAAGTAACGTTTTCACAACACAGTAACAAACAAAGATGCGCACTCTACGAACCGAAGTAAACGAGTGAGCTACCTGGCATGTCGTCAGCGGGCGTACGCATTGTTCTGCTGATAACCGGTTATTGTACCACCCATGATCCTTTGTTCTGATTGGTCGTTGGGTTTTGTCAAATCATGACTGTGTGCCGTTAAAAAAATATGAAGAATAATAAAGAATAATATTGCTCATTTTATTACAATTCCTACCTTTTTTTTGAGGATGGCAAATTATCAAATGACTCCTTCCACTCTGGCAGAATAAAATTCCTACATAAGTTCCGGTTTTTTTTTAATAATCCACCAATTCCGGAGGAATGTCCATATTAATATATACGTTTCGGATCAATGACCCCATTTCAATCTACCTACTCCGATCACTGATCATCACATCACTTTTAAAATAAATAAAATTAAAAAATTTTGCTAAAAGTATCACACATGTTGTAGCCAACCTACCTGATGTTGAAACGATTTCATCCAAAATTCGTCGTTTTTTAACCGACTTCTGAAAAAGGAGGAGGTTCTCAATTCGGATGTTTGTTTGTTTTTTTTTTTATGTTTGTTCGGGCATAGCTCCGTCGCTTGCTAACCGATTTGAAAATTTCTTTTTTTTTTTGGAAAGGGTATACTTCCCAAATGGTCCCATGAAAATTTTATTGAAATCGGACAAGCCGTTTCTGAAAAATCAACAAAAATAAAAAAGTATTTACATTGATGATCTTTTCGTTTACTCTGCATTGTGTTTTTTGTTCGCGCGTTTTTAGTTTTTTGTAGTTGACATTTTGGCTTTTATAACTAGATTAATTACAAATTGACCCACTAAAAAGTGCGAAAATAAAAACTTTTTTGCAAAAACATAAAACCGACTTCCATATCAAAACACTACAAAGCCAAAAATAATTTTAATTTCGGAAGGCGGTGTGAAAAAAAAGAAAATACAAAACCAATAACACTGACTACCGCAATTAAAATTATTTTTGGATTTGTAGTGTTTTGATATGGAAGTCGGTTTTATGTTTTTGCAAAAAAGTTTTTTCCTATAACTCGTTGTCAGATACATGATTATATTTATTAATCATTGTAAACAATAGGCTCCTGACACTACTTTTAATAAGTTAAGGTTATGTGACTTATATACATTACAATAGTTTTATTACACTTCATACTTATAATGACTACTTATCAATATGTTTTAACAATATTTGAAAGTTATATTATATAAAGCTAAATTACCACTCACTCACTCACTCACTGACTCATTGACATAATTGTTCTCCCAGATGGTGGATGGGGAGGTGGGTATATTTTGACAGATTCGTAAACAAGTAACTCTCAAACCTACGGGAAAAGTGCCAAACCTCCCCTTTTCACCCCCCTTCTCCCCCTCCCTATCGTATCTCGGAAACTACGAGACCAGTATTTTCTTTTTTTTACGGATTCGTATAGAAGAGTCTCGGTAATGTAAACACCATTTTTCAAAGTCGCCCCCCTTGCCCCCCTTCTCACCCCCTTTAGGTGGATCTCGGAAATTAAGAGAGTTGGAACATATTTTTTTTCAGATTCATTCAGAGGGGCAATGCTTTAGTCCAAATAATTGTGCAACCCCCCCCCCCCCATCACCCCCCACACTTTTTTTTTTAAAGTTACCCGCGAGGTGCTTGCACCTCGCGCAACACGCAAATACTAGTATTATATAAAGCTCGATTACCACTGACTGACTGACTTACTCACTGACATAATTGTTCTCCCAGATGGTGGATGGGGAGGTGGGTATATTTTGACAGATTCGTAAACAAGTAACTCTGAAACCTACGGGAAAAGTGCCAAACCTCCCCTTTTCACCCCCCTTCTCCCCCCTCCCTATCGTATCTCGGAAACTACGAGACCCGTATTTTTTTTTTTACGGATTCGTGTAGAGGAGGCTCGGTAAAGTAAAAACCATTTTTCAAAGTCCCCCCCCCGCCCCCCTTCTCACCCCCTTTAGGCGGATCTCGGAAATTAAGAGACTTGGAACATTTTTTTTTCAGATTCATTTAGAGGGGCAATGCTTTAGTCCAAAAAATTGTGCAAACCCCCCCCATCTCCCCCCCCCCTTTTTTTTTTTCACAAGCTCGCGAGGTGCTTGCACCTCGCTCAACACGCAAATACTAGTTATACTATATAAAGCTAAATTACCACTCACTGACTGACTCATTGACATAATCAGATAGATGGCGCTAGTGCCACGCTTAACTTCTGCTCCGCGTAATTAAAATGATAAAATTAGTTTAAACGCATTATAACAACGGTATATCAGTTCAGTGTTATCACAATAGTCCAAAAAACGAACACAAGTGTTATTGTAGTGTTATCCTAAGAATAAGTGTGGGAAAGAACCCAAGTTCTGAGTGGACCCTCAAGTGAACTGTGCTAAGTTAGTGAGTACGGACACAATCATCGGCAATTTATAAACATAGTGTAATCGTTTAACTCACGCACATATGACTTGTCATTGCCTATTTATACACGAAAACGTGCTAACACTGTGAAAAACATTCGCTTAAACTTCGAAGGCAGTTAACTTTTTTTTTTCAAACACTTGTAAACAAACAGCAGCTGAGTCACGAGAAGTTTATCTACCAATCGCACTCTGCAATTTCTGACACAATATCTTTCGTTCAGAAACGCAACTGATTGTTTTTTCTTGGCTTTGGACACTGGGCGTTTCGTAAATTAGTAAAATCGACTAAACTAAGAATCGATATTTTTTTTCCTCACAATTTTACTGTGGTGGTTGTAGACCGGAGTACCGATCCAGCAAACGTACTTTTTTGCTGTCTTTTCTTTGTGGTCTTATAATAAAGAAAATAAGATGCCACGAACAGCGCGTACTCCGCCTAAAGAAATCAGTGGGAGTAACATAACTCAGGCGCACTCTGAACCTAATATAGTTGCTGTTGGTACTCCTGAATCGTCAAATATATGTGTTAGACAGAAACGCCCACGCACAGATAGCTCACCCGATACAGGATTTCAATGTTCGAAAAATGAGCTTATCGACTGTATTCGTCAAGAAATACGGAGTGTCCTGTCATCGGAGATATCAGCCAACATCAAAGCAAGCATCACTAACGAACTAGGTGATATAAAATCGTTGTTTCGTGAATTAAAGCAGTCGGTCGAGTTTATGAGTGAAGAGTTTGACCGGATGAAGGCCGAACTCGAAACCTGTAAGAGTTGCAATAATAACCTTCACAAAGAAAATGATTATCTCAGGAATACAGTCTCGGAACTCTCATCAAGAGTAAACTTGGTTGAACAACATGCGCGTCAACAAAACCTAGAAATTAACGGCATACCGGAGAACAAAGCAGAGAATCTTGTTAAGACTGTGCAGCAGATTGGGAATGTAATTTCTTGTTCCATTAAAGAAGACGACATTCTATCCATAGTACGGGTAAGGAAACTAGACCCAGAAAACAATAACCCCAGAGCAGTAATTGTCAAGCTGCGTAGCATGCTACTGAGGGACACCATCTTAACCTCAGTGATGAATTTTAATAAGGCCCGTCCGGAAAAAAAACTTAACTCGCAACACCTTGGGTACGGCAACGTAGCTAAGCCTGTCTTCGTATCGGAGCACCTGTCACCCCTGAACAAAAAAATTCATGCGGCTGCCAGAAAAGCCGCGAGAGAAAAGGGATACAAATATGTTTGGGTCCGAGATGGTAAAATCTTAATAAGAAAGGAAGATGGGCAGCAAGCTAAACATTTAAAAAGCCTAGAAGCTATTTCCTTGTTATAAAGGGACCAAAGTCGCATAAGACCGTGATCTAGTTGTTGTTTTCACCATCTACTATCAGAACTTCAGAGGTCTTAAAACCAAATTGCATAATCTCAGTATGAATGTACAACTTAAGAACTACGATATTATAATTGGTACAGAGACGTGGCTTGATGACAGTGTGAATGACGGTGAAATATTTGACTCCCGATACATAATTTATCGTAGAGACAGAGCGTCTACTCCTCTTGGCAACAAAAAGGGTGGAGGTGTACTCATCGCCATTAACAGGACAATAGACTCAAGGCGTATAGCAAAATGGGAATCTGATGCCGAAGACCTGTGGGTTAAGATCAAAACTAATAGCAAGAAAGGCTCGTGTAACCTATACATCTGTGCTGTTTATCTGCCACCACCTGTGCAACAAGTCCCATTCAACCTATTTCTCGACAACGTAAATACGGTGATGGAATCAACTGGAGAAGACGTAATTATTGCTGGGGACTTCAATCTCGGCTTCATCGACTGGTGTACGGACAATATTCTCTCCAGCTCAACGGGTACAATTCCTAAGAACTTTGGCAGTAGATTAGGCTACTCATTAATAGATTTCTTGTCTTCAAATAGTTTTATGCAAATTAATGCCATCAGGAACTGTAACAACAGAACTTTAGACCTTATTTTATGTAATTTCCACGGTGGGTCTGTGTGTGAATGCAAAAACCCAATTTCACTAATAGATGTTCATCACCCTCCTCTTGATATCACCATCAAAAATATTTCACCAGCAGTATTAAAAAGTAAGGGTTCTTGCAAACATAACTTCTGGAAGGCAAACTACGCTCTCGCAAATGAGAGGTTAAATAACATCGACTGGACGCGTTTGTTGTCGGATCTGACGGACGTCGACTTAATGGTAGACACGCTATACACACAATTGAACAGAATAGTAGATGAATGCGTTCCTAAATATGTTACACGCAATAACAAATTCCCTATCTGGTTTTCTAAATCTTTGATCAGACTCCTCAACGAAAAAGAAAAACTAAGACTTCGTTTTAAAAAATACAAGAATCCCAGGGACAAATATGAATACCGTTTATTAGAGGAACGTTCTAAAGTGATGATTAAAAAATGTTATAACACGTACGTCAATAACACTGAAAAGAACATAAGACTTAATCCGAAAGCATTTTGGTCATTTGTCAAGGCCAAAAAAGTCAAGACAAATGACATTCCATCTGAGATGCATTGGAACCAGAGCGTGGCTACTTCTGGAGAGGATGTGAGTAAATTATTCGCTTCTCACTTTTCTTCAACTTTCGTATCTCCAGCTGGTACTCTCGCTGCACAAACGAAGTGTAAAAACTACCCGCAGCTTGCATTGGGAAGCCATTACTTCACAGAGCGAGACGTACTCAAAGAATTAAATAAACTAAATACTTGTAAAGGTCCAGGGCCCGACGGCTTGCCACCACATTTCATAAGACAGTGTGCCAAATATTTATCTTTACCCCTAAAAATAATCTTTAACAAGTCCCTTATGTCTTCTAAGTTCCCCACGCAGTGGAAAATAGCACACGTCGTACCGGTATTTAAAAAAGGGGAGGTCGATGATGTAAAAAATTATCGACCCATATCGCTCCTTTCAATTTTCTCGAAACTGTTCGAATCTTTAGTTTGTCCCGTATTAACTTCACTACTTAAAACTCAACTGGCTACACAACAGCATGGTTTTTGTACCAATAAATCTACTACCACCAACTTAGTTCACTACATTAATGATCTGAGCAAATCTGTGGACTCCCGTGTACAAGTAGACTCAATCTACACTGACTTCAGCAGTGCATTCGACAAAGTGAACCATGCGCTCTTAATACAAAAGCTTAAGAACTGTGGCATGCATGGTCGAATGCTACTCTGGTTTGAATCATACCTTTCTGAACGTCAGCAGAGAGTAGTTACAAAAGGCTATCAATCACCACTTTATCAGTCCATCTCTGGGGTACCACAGGGATCTCATCTCGGTCCTATTCTCTTTCTGGTATTTGTGAACGACATCATACACTCAATAAAACACTCAAAATGCTCAATGTTTGCGGACGATCTAAAGATATACAAAGAGATTGTTTCAAGTACCGATATTGCCTTGCTCCAGGAAGACTTGGACGCAATTCACGAGTGGTGTCTCAGTAACATGATGACTCTCAATGCCAAAAAGTGCTATCACATAACCTTTACACGGAACAAGCTAATTCAGCCATCAGCATATCACTTAAATGGCATAACTCTTCAGAGAGTTGATACCATTCGTGATTTGGGAGTCCAACTTGACAGCCAACTTACTTTTGCAAGTCATTTTGACAACATCGTTGCTAAAGCAAATAAAATGTCAGGTTTCGTGAAAAGGACTTGCAAAGACTTTCAGTCAACCAGAACCCTTAAGGTTCTCTACAACTCTCTGGTGAGGAGTATTCTGGAATACGCATCTCCCGTGTGGAATCCAACTTACCGTGTCCACATCGACAGAATAGAGCGCATCCAAAAAAATTTTACGAGATATCTGCGCTACAGAACTGAGAACTGTGATCGTGAAGCTGGATATTCTCAAAGACTCTGTCATTTTAAAATGAGTTCCTTGGAGCAACGAAGAAGCTGCTCGGACTTAATTTTGCTTTTTAAGATTGTCCATAACTTGGCAATTGTACCGGAGTTAGTTTCAGAAATTAGTCTAATCGTGCCCCGTCGTACCGCTTACAGATCCAATTTTAAAACAGAAACATTTAAAATGCCTAAAAATAGAACAAATCTTGGCCGTTCCGCTCCTTTATACCGGTTTTTGAGTAGTTACAACAAACTGAGCACACGTACCAACAACTTGGATATATTTTCGAACAGTCTGAATGAATTCAGACGGTATGTCCAAGCTCTCAGTGCTTGACTCTCTGACTGCGTTTAATATATTTTACGATTAATTTTAGAATTAATTTTCATAATACGTTTATTAAATTAAATATGACCCTGTTTATTCTACTTGTATAATTTGCCCTTTGAATTTGATGTATTGTAATTTGACCTACCTAGCTTATTTTTACTATTAATCTGTATTGATAATAATTTAATTTGTATAATTGAAAAATTATCGTTTATATTTTTCATTGGCATTATGTTCTGAGAGATACGTATTTATTGTATTTTAATTTATGTGGTTGACATTCCATTATTATGTTTAATTAATTAATTTGAATGTATTTTTTTATCTCTTTTCAATGAAATTTAAATTAATGTAATCATGATCTCAATTTGCTTAATATATTTTTTTTTAATTACTTATACAAGTGCTGTGCACACCTATAAGTGATGAATTCACTACGGTATTAGTATTTGTAACAATTTTATATGTATTCGATTTAGTGAATAAGTCGTTGGTGTGTCATTTAATAAATAAAATAAAAAAAAATAAAATAATTGTTCTCCCAGATGGTGGATGGGGAGGTGGGTATATTTTGACAGATTCGTACGGGAAAAGTGCCAAACCTCCCCTTTTCACCCCCCTTCTCCCCCCTCCCTATCGTATCTCGGAAACTACGAGACTCGTATTTTTTTTTTTACGGATTCGTATAGAGGAGGCTCGGTAAAGTAAAAACCATTTTTCAAAGTCGCCCCCCTTGCCCCCTTCTCACCCCCTTTAGGCGGATCTCGGAAATTAAGAGACTTGGAACATTTTTTTTTTATGATTCATTTAGAGGGGCAATGTTTTAGTCGAAATAATTGTGCAACCCCCCATCACCCCCCCCCCCCATTTTTTTTTCCACAAGCACGCGAGGTGCTTGCACCTCGCGCAACACGCAAATACTAGTTTGAAAGTATATTTTTTGATACTACTTATTCTTTTTAACAACTTTGGGAGCTATCTCCTTGCAATATTTTTAAAATTTCTGTCTACTCTTTTTATTTTGCATGATCACCGGTAGGTTTTCTAATTAAATTCGGATGTCAGTTTCTGCCTCTAAATTATATTTTTCTTTATGAAATATGGGACACTCCGTGATAAGGTATAGTACGCTCTTATTATTTTCAGGATCGCAGGCTCTCCTTGACCTTGAAACGGCTTCTTTTGCCAGTTTATCAGCCCTTTCATTTCCCTCCAATCCTGCATGAGCCTTGATCCAAAACAAATGAAGGGTTTTACCGCGATTCGCTAGTGCATGTGTATTTTTCTAGATTTTAAATGCAAGAGGATGGAGGGAGACACCTCGAGTCACTGTCTCCAAGGCTGACCTGGAGTCATAATATACTTCCATAGTTCTGCAGCATATGCCGTTAGAAAAATACGTGGATTAACTGATATCGAAACAGCACGTTTAGTCTACTTTAGTTACTTTCACAGTGTGATGTCATACGGCATTTTACTTTGGGGAAATGCCGCCGACATTCACACAATATTTGTATTACAAAAAAGGGCCATTCGTGCAATTTATAAATTAAGTCCCAAGCACTCCTTAAGAGACAAATTTAAAGAGATTAATATTATGACTGTGCCATCTCAGAATATTTATGAGAATCTCTTGTATGCACACAAAAATATTAAACTGTTTAAAAAATACAGTGATATTCATAGTGTAAATACAAGGAACAAAGACACATATGTCATTCCTAAAACAAGGTTAAAAAAAATAGGTGGTTCGTTTAGATGCCAATGTATACGTTTTTATAATAAAATTCCTAGCCATATTCAAGAACTAAGTATTAATAAATTTAAATTAAGTATTTATAAAACGTAAGCTATGTCAGAAAGCTTTTTACACTGTTAAAGATTATATTGAGGACAAGAAGGCTTGGGAATGAGCTGCTCCAGTGATATACGTGAGCCTTTTTTATTTTTTAAATTTTGATAGTTGATTTATTTTTTATTGATTAAAATATTTGTTTTGTTAAGTACTGTATATACATATTTTTTTTTTGTTTTTTTTTTTTATATAATTATTTCATTATTGTTAATGTGAGGACAATGTAGGTTATTCTTTCTTCGTTGTTTTTACTTTCACTATAATTTATTTAATGATGTCAAGTAGTTTGAGTACTTGTGTGGCCTAATCAAATGTCCGTTGGTATTTTTTGTCAAATTGTTGAGCTCCTTAAGTTCTAAGTTGAGCTACACGATAACTGACAAATGCTAGGCCCCCAGGTCCACTCAAATTTGCGTGGTTATTTCCTCAAAAGAATACCACAGACATGAACCCACCTGCTTCTCATATAAAAGTACAAATTGTCTGGACTTTAAAAGAGACTATGACCTCTGAGTTTGTTTCGGTGTTTCTTCTCAGAGTAGTCAGTTAGGAAATACCGGCCTCATCTAGCTAAACTTAACACGCAAAAAAACATGACGTGTAAAAGTGTTATTTATAACCAATTTACAAAATAAATATTTCATTTCATTTCATTTCATAGTTGGAGACGAGTGTTTCAAAGCCAGCTCAGAGGCAGAGGCCCGTTGTAGAACTAACAGCTCAACTTGATAAACAGTACAGAATTGGTCCAACTTAAACTTCTGTGCTCTCATTTCTATGCCATTTTTCCAGAGACACAGTGCTGCACCGACTATACCCTCAATTTTACTTCCGTCGGTAAAATTTTTGGCTTAGTTAGTTCTTGCCGATCCATTTCCGCACCATTCATCACGCTTTCAAAGTTGATATCGATCTGTTCTGAAGGGTGAGGTGTTTCAGTGTTTGTGAGTATGGGACTGGTGTTTCAACTTCTTGATCTCCAGCTATCACTGTCTGGGAATATCCTCTTTTCACTTCATAAAGAGAGGCTGCTTCCCAAATCCTAAGATCCAGTGGAAGTAGTCCGGAGAGTAACAGGGCCGAGTTCAACGACGTTGTTTTATAAGCTTTGATAATTTTTTGCTCAGTCACGCTGAACTTTCTGCTGCTGAGCTTTGTTATTCCCAGCTTATTTATAGCCGGTGCCCATGCGCTTGATGGATTTAATTGAACACAAATTGAAATATCACTATAATAATTATAACCTTTTTATCATGTGATACACAACATATTATCAAAACCTTGTAAACACTATTACGAAACCTATTTATAAGATAGGTTAAACTGTTCTTTCATTGTTGTCTTGTATAACAGCATATTTGAACGTTATTTAAAAAATAACGTTTGTTTACTAATTCTGTCATCGTAAGACTAATATATAATTGACTAAATAATTTCAACATATTTACTGTATTTTTATATCATTTAATCATAATTTAATGTTAAAATACAAAGGTTAACAAATCTGTTTTAAAGTCGTACGATATGACGTCACTTGTTTACACTGTGTATAAAAGCCGCCGCTCAGTCGTTCTAGACACACCAGTCCGGCCCAGATCCATAGGATGCAAGTCATTCAGAACCGTTTTCTCCGAAAGGCCACGGGTGCGCCCTGGTTCTTGAGGAACGAGGATCTCCACGTAGACCTCAAACTCCCGACCATAAAGCAAGTGTTGAAACGCATGTCAGTGCGTTACTTCACCTCTGCTGATACCCACACCAACCCCCTGATCGTATCGGCCGCCCGATACAGACCCTCCCAAATTTCTCGGGTTCGTCGCCCGCGTCACGTCCTAGATGAGCCCGACGACCCCACCACCATCCGACAAGAGAGCAGTAGGGAAACTAGCACTCTTAGAAAACAACACACACACACACAAAACGCGTTCCGTATTCCGGCCTCGCCGACGAGGCCGTCGCAACGTCCGCGTACTTGTAATGGAAATCCTCCCCGACCTTTGCCAAACGAGCCAGCCCGCGATGCTGAGCCAGTAGCAATAAATACTCCCTTAAATACGACCCAGCCTGTCCCTTTGCTGCCCTCCCAAAATGACCCCGCTATGCCGAGGCCCATACTCCACAGGGAATGCCCTTAGCGTGCGGTCATTAGCAGTAAGTATATTTTAGTTTGTAAGCCCTGGCTGGGGGCCTTTAATTTAATTATTAGAGGTCACCACAGGAAAGACCGGTTAAGTAGTACATTAGCCTCAGCGAGCTAAACTACGAGTGGCCCTACCTAAAAAAAAAAAAAACGTTCTAGACACAGTCACTCACAGTCGCTCTGGAGCAGTCACACCGAACGGACCTAAGTTAAGTGAACTTGTGTTGTTTCTAACTTTTATTAATATTTTCTAATTTTCTAATATTTTTATGTGTAGAATTGGTATAAAAATCCTATCGTATTGCTATTGTATTTGAATATAAATTAATTATTTTGTATTTGTTACTTTAATGTGACAGTGTTAGAAATTGATAATTGTGTGATAATTTAATGAACATTTGGTATTAATTCTATAAATAACATTACTTATATAATATGTAATGGAGTAATGAAATAGTAGATAAACAAGTAAATAAAGCTATAAGTTATAACGATAGTAATCACATTTTGGTAATATTGTAAAGTACATTAGTGAATTGATGTTTATGTGAAAATGAATTGTTTTGAAAAGAGTAACTGTGGAGTTTCTTGCCGGTTCTTCTCCACAGAAAACAACCCTTTCCGAACCGTGCGGTAAATGAATAAATTGGCCGTAGTTATGCAAAAAGGATCCATTCCACACTTTTTCCGAAATTGAGTTATATTGATATTTTTAATATATAACCCTGAAGATGCTTTTGGTATATATAACTCAATTTTGGAAAAGATAGATAGATAGATATACTCTGTATTGTACACCATAACAGAATTAAATAAGGACTTAAAAAACTACAAAGGGTGTTACAATGGGCGGTCTTATGGGCGGTAAAAGTTTGGATTGGATCCTTTTTGCATAACTACGTCCAATTGATATTGCTATACAAAACTGCTAATTATTTCCATAATCTACCTAACAACTATGTTAATATCGATTAAATTGATAATTAATCTGTAAATACATAATAAATAGATATTGATAATTAATTACTTTTATAAATAACAACACTTTGTACATATATTATATATATATATATATACATATGTGTATGTATATCTATTTTATATGTATAATCTCACACGCTCAATGCATACACACAAAGGTAAACTGTCAATGATGGGTGGGTGTGCAACAGGTGGACGAGTCGCACGAGGGCGAGTACTCGTGCACGCCGTACAACGCGCTGGGGTCGGCGGGCGCGTCGCCGGGCGTGCGCGTGCGCGTGCAGCGGCCGCCGGCGCTGGCGGCGCGCCCGCAGCCGCTGTACGTGGCGCGGCTGGGCGCCACGCTGACGCTGCCGTGCGCCGCGGCCGCGCGCAACCACCACGAGCGCCCGCCGGCGCGCTGGGCGCGCAAGGACGGCGGCGACCTGCCCGCCGGCCGCCACCACCTGGACGACGGTAACCTCACCATCGTGGACGTCACCGAGGACGACCGCGGCGTCTACGTCTGCACCGTCAGCAACCAGGCCGCCACCGTCGACGTGGAGACTGAGCTGCTGGTGGAGAACATGCCCCCGCGCGCCCCCTACAACCTCACCGTCCAGCCCTCCACTGATTCTCTCCATCTGACTTGGGTGCCCGGTGAGCTAAGTTCTCGTTTCAAGTTTTTTGGATAGGTTACGTTCGGCGGACCAAAACGAAGATTATGATTTGCCCGGTAAGTATGTTCCCTTATAAATCTTAATGAATCTAACTTAAAAGTATCGCTTCATAACCCCGATCCCGAGCCCGATCTGGGCGAAGCGGGAGGGTGTGTCAGACTTTTACTGACTAAAACCTATCCGTCTTCCATCATACGCCCCTCGTGTTCCGAGGCCGCGGTAACTCTTTCGAACAATTCCGCAACTCCGGCTTCACACCTGGAGTCTGTTTCCCGATAGCTATAACCTGGGGGTCTTAAAGTCAAGAGTGAATAGGTTACTTCTTGGTTAGCGTGCTCCACCTAAGAACCCCATCATCAATTACCATCAGGTGAGATGGTGGTCAAGCCTATACACAATTTTAAAAATAAAGTTTGTCCCGCCTCGCCCCATGAGATAATGCTGTACGTCAAAACTCAAAACTGACTGACATTACTAGCGCAAAGTAGGTAAATTTTCCTAAATTAGTTTTGGCTCTGAAATATATCACAACTTTTTGAATATATTCATATTCAAAAAGTTGTGATATATTTCAGTAGTTTAGTAAGCTTACGAATTCTACTATTTAAAGCTTCTATGTATATGTGGTTTGAAAGAAAGGGTGTCAACTGTCATCTATAATGAAATCCAAGTATTTTATTTGCTTAATCACTGGCTTTTGCCCGCGGCTTCACTCGCGTACTGTAAGTTGTTTGTAGTAGATTCCTAATTTGATAAATAGCATGATCAGGTTACGTTTTCTTAATTTAACAGTTATGTTGACGGCTTGGTGGGTTTTCTGCTTCAGGGACTAATACAAAACTTCCATTTGCGAGGCGCCTGATTCAATTTTGTGGCCCTGGGTGAAGATTTTCAAGTTTTAGTCCGAGTTGAGTTTGCAATAGAGTAAATATAATAATAATTATATTTATTCCCAGTTTACAATTTTTCAACTTATAACTAGGTCTTCATGTAATAATGCATCACATTAAACTGTAATTTTTTTACACAAAAGTTATTACCTCTGACTCCCAAGCTAAGATCAAACTTGTGTTATGGAAGGCAAGGGTTGTCAGTCATTACGTCGAGTAAATTATTCACATATTATTACATAACAGAGTTCAAAGATCACTCGGCTCAGACGTACATAATTATAGTTATAACACTATAGCATTGAGGTAATATACAGTAGTACGTAGTACATAATTATTACCTCAATGCACTTTAGCAATCATTTTTTTAAGACAGAGCGAAAGTGTAATTACAAAAAGTTAGGTACATATATCATTAAATTTCACTGTGTATGTGTAATGTGTATAAATGATATTGTATGTTTGTAAGTGTGAGAAGGTGAGTATATTATGAGTGTAAAAGCAAATTTTCTACATCCTCATAGTTAAGGGTCATTATCAATTTACTAGTTCTGCTCTTACATTCAAATTTATTCAAGTTATAAATTTTACATTGCTTATTTAGATAGTTGTAAACACGACCGCCAAGAACTCGGAAATGTCGCCCAGCCAGCTTTTTTTTTTTTATTTTTTTTTTATTTATTTCTCCTCACAATGACAAACTTATTCTAGGTTTCACAAATAGGTTTTTTTTATTTGTTAGCAATGTGAGGAGCTGGTGTCTGAATTAGGCGTAAAATGCCTGTATTACAAATCACCAGGTCCCCACCCCACGGAAGAACAGAAAGTTTTACGTATAAAATAAAAAAACAAACATTATATTACAATTTACCGTTATAGATAAGGAGATTTAGGATTAAAAACATAAGTTATTATATTTTTGTGGGTAGAAATTAAAAATAAACTATAAACAAAATCAAGGCGCCTGTATTTGTGTGTCAATGCGAGTGTGTAGATCACTTGGTTGTGAGGATGATTTAAGAGAAAAGGTAATGTAGTTTGTTTTTTCTATATTTAATGTTAGGCTGTTAGCAGTCAGCCAGGACATGACAATGCTAAGAACTGATTCTGCTCTCTTCCGAGTCTCGCTCCAATCCTGTCCTTGTATAAGCAGAGCAGAGCTGCATATCGATGGGTCCTATGTATATGGGCCAAAGTGCAAAATTACAACTTTACATTAGAGGCTTCCAAAGTTTCTATTTACTATAACTTCAGATTGATAAAACCGAAGTTTACGAATCTTTGCTTGTTTGCTAAGACAACTACCCTCCTCATTTGTACTATAGTATTTTATATATACATATATCGGTTTTTTTTTTACGTCACATTGGCCCTTCTACGTTAGTTTTTGTTAAAATTATTTTTCTCTAAAAACACTTTAAAAGAGCCAATGTGTCATATTGGCCATTATACGCGTATTACGTTAATTAGCATACGTTATATATTTTTATATTTTTTACTCATAAAATCAAGTAACAATTGAAGTAATTGTTAATAATTCATTAATTAGAATATAAGCTATTTAGATATTTAGTCATTTATGTCACATTGACACTTATACGTTTTACAATCGGCTTACCTACTAACTCAATTTTCAGTTAGATCATTTCAATAATTAAAAAACACGCAATAGTTTTATTCATTTATTGAAATAAAAATTAAAGTAGCCTTAAAATTACACTTATGAAAAAAAAAAAAAAATAAGTAAGAACGAAACTTTTACTGAAGATCTTAGTTTGATTAACAAAATAATGTACCTACTTCACATTATTATTTTCTCAATAAAATTACAAAAAAAAAAATAATTAAATTAAAAACCTATCTTGGGTAAATAAACTAAAAAAAATCTCTGTAGTATAATTAAGTAATAAAATCAACAAAATCAACATTAGTATTATTTTTTTTTTGTTAATTGGTTCGCGTTTGACCACCATCTCACCTGATGGTAAGCGATGATGTGGTCGAAGATAGAGCACGCTTACCTAAAAGTACCTATTCACTCTTGACTTAAAGATCCCTAAGTTATAGCTATCGGGAAACACAGAGTCCGGCAGGGAATTCCACTCCTTAACTGTACGCATAACGAAGGCATTCCCAAAACGTTTAGTGCGTATGGGTGGAATGTCGAACATGTAACGATGGCGCATCACCGTTTGTCTTATAGTCCGATGATGGAACGGGCTTGGCGGAATTCGATTGTGTAATTCCATCACACCCTCCCCGAAATGTAACCGATAGAAAACCGATAGACTTGCAACTCGTCGTCGATGTTCAAGGCTCTGGAGCTTTGACTTGACCAGTGCATCGTTGTCAATGAGTCTCTTGGCCCGTTTCTCAATAGACTCAAGCGCGTCTAAATTGTATTTGGCAGATCTATCCCAAATATGAGAGCAGTAGTAGCTCCATACACGACCGAACCTGGGCTTGATACAGATTGAGCAACTGTTCCGGTTTGAAGTACCGTCTCACCTTTGCTAAGATTCCCAACTTTTTTGATGCTAATTGAGCCTTAGCCTCGATAAATGGACCAAAATTGAGGGTGGAAGTTAGTGTAACCCCAAGAAGCTCAATATGATCGGTTATCGGCACGATTACATCACAGAAAGTGGAGCCGGTTCGAATTGGCTCCTTTTTGAGGAGAAGAGACAAGCCTGGGTATTAGCTGTATTAAACTGGACAAAGTTGGCATCACCCCATTCGGAGACAGCCTTCAAGGACAAGTTCAAGCGCCTAACCATGTCCTCATAGAGAGACTGGATCTGACCCACCAGCACGCACGCTGGACACATATCTCTCAGCAACTGTGCTGAGAGAACCGACCCCTGAGGGACCCCGACATTAATAGCCAATTGGCAATTGGCAATTTAGCAGTCATCAATGACCACTCGAATGGACCGATCTCTCGGGAAGTCTTCAATCAAAACGCAAAGTTGAGTGGGTAAACCGAAAGAAGGAAGCTTAGCAATGAGGCTATCGTGCCAGACCCTGTCAAAAGTCTTGGAGATGCCAAGGGAAACAGCAAGTGCTTCCCCGTGCTAATTCTTAAAAAGTCTTCATTAATTTTCTTCATTATCGCTTTCATTAATTGACGCAATGTCATTAGATGCTACTAAATTTTCATAATAACTGTGATATGCAGGTGGGATAATATTTTTTCTTTCACTAAAATCCGACTTCTAGACAACTTAGCGCGATAATTGGATGTCATCTTTTACTTATTAAACTAAATTGTAACCCAAAAACACAACAATTACAATTTGTATTAATCACAGTGCGGCCGTTGCTCCGTTCAATGTATTGTCAAATCAGCTGATTGGTCCAAACAATAAATAAACGCGCGGCAACTCCCCGCGTATAAGTCTCTAACTACTATTAGGACCTTGTACGTTTAAATTCATGTCACATACGCCGTTATACTGCAATAAAAAATCGTGTTTCTATGCAGAAATCTTTTTTTTTAATAGCTCACATAATTCTTTATATCGATGCGATGCGTTTACCATAAAAAAGTCAAAATGGCCAAATTGTTAGTTTGGTCCATATACATAGGACCCATCGCTATGTGTATAGAGTACAATTTGGAATCACAGGGACTATTGAAATAGATTAGGAAGAGGGTTGGCCCCATCTCTAATTTAACTGCTGCTTCGTGGTTGCCATCCAGTTTTGGATGTCAAGCGTGGTTACAACTTCTATAGACAAGTCAGATACAAGCTTGCTGGCAAGGCATTGGCCCACCTCGGCAATTCACGTGGAATTTCCGGGGCGGTCCAATGTGGTCCAATGTCTTGCCTTGCGGTTATCAGTTTTTAAATTAGTATTATTTATTAAAGTACACACTAAAAATTGGCCAAGTGCGAGTCAGACTCGCCCATGAAGGGTTCCGTAGTAACTACGCCAAATAATTTTGTATGCTGTATCTCAAAAACTGCTGACCCGATCTCGTTCAAACTAATTTTGGATGGAAGTTTATATTAATATCTACAACATATATATATATATATATTAAATTTTTTACCCCATTATTATAGAAGTTAGAGGAGGGGGGGGGGGGGGGGGCGGGGGTCACATTTTACCAATTTGGAAGCGTATATCTTTTAAACGATTGACTTTATGAAAATGTGGTTTTAGAAACCTCAATGTTATTTTTAAAGACCTTTCTATAGATACCACACACGCATAGGTTTCATGTAAAAAAATATTTTCATTTTCAGTTCCATGTATGAGGAGCCCCCCTTAATCTTAAATATTTTTTTCTTAAAATCGGAAAGTGGTTCACAGAATGTATCCACCTACCAAGTTTCATGTCTATAGTCCTAATAGTTTCAGAATAAAATGACTGACATACGGACGGACGGACAGACAGACATGACGAAACTATAAAGGTTCCGTTTGTTGCCATTCGGCTACGGAACCCTAATAAAAGTAGATCACTTTTATTCCGTAAATTAAATATTACTAACAAACACGTCTGTATACTACGAACGGCCACGGTAGAATGATAAGTAGCATCTATTTATCATAACTTCACAGTTGCCCTATTGATAAAAGCGTCTTGATCGTCCACGGGTATCCTCTGAACATCACTTTGAATATTATATTTCATAACGCGCAAGTTGTGATCGAAACATTGAATAGTTTGTACATAATTTCACTCGAGAATAAGCCGCTCTTTATGGTTTTCACTACATTGTTTCAGGACACAACGGACTTGAGGTGGATTACAACGTATGGTATCGTGAACGGACCGTGAGCGAATGGCGCACTATGAAGATTTTGACAAGAGGTGTCACTGAGGCCACGCTGGTAGGACTGCGACCCGGCACAGAATACGAGCTGCGAGTTTTGTCTCAAGACCTGATTGGCGACGGACTGTTCAGTAAACCAGTATTCGCAAGAACGCTCGGTACTAATCGGATCCCTTTAATACATATTAATTAAGTTTATATATTTAGGGCTCGTGCCCCTGCAAATGGATATCAGAGGCCGATGGCATGTGCGGCGGGCAGGTTGTATAGACGTTAACAAGACTGAATGACCCCTACTCAGCAAGGACCGTCTACTACCTCTAACTTGATTTTATTTTATGATTTTATTACGAAAGCTTCGGACAAAGATAAGCAGGCGATGTGGTCTGCATGGACTGCAGCAAGGCAAATGGTCGGATCGACCACGATTCCGTGATGAAGAAGCTTACAGACAACAGTGATACATACGCATTCGTAGAGACTTGCTAAAGTGGTTCTGTTAACGGGAACGCCCCCTGTTAGTTAACATACTGTATATAAAATTTACTTTCTTACTATGATTGTTAACATTATAAGGGTATGAACTGCTTATGTCAGGATCAATGGACGGGAAAGAAATAGAAACCGTGGAAGCCGTAGAAGGAGAACAGATAGCATACGCCGCCGTGACCACCGAGGAGCCGGAGCTGCCGGAGTCCAGCGACGGCGGCGAGCTGGAGGTGACGGTGCGGCTCATCGACGAGGGCGCGCTGGTGCGCTGGCAGCGCCAGCCGCACGACGCGTCGCGCTGCACGGTGCGCTGGTACGAGGGCGCCGCGCCCGGCGAGCGCCTGCTGGCCACCGGCCACACGCTGCACGACTACATGCTGGGTGCGTACGGGCGCTCGCGGGAGCTCCCGACGCGCGCCGGCTCTGACCAGCTCGCTCTGTCCGCAGTGAGCGGCGCGGCGGAGGGCGCGCGCTACTGGGCGCACGTGGCGTGCGGCAGCGGCGCGCGCGGCGGCGCGGCGCTGCGCGTGCCGGAGTACGCGCGGCTGCGCGGCGTGGCGCTGGGCTGCGCGGCGGCGGCGCTGCTGCTGGCGGCGCTGGCGGCGGCGCTGTACGCGGCGCGGCGCCGGCTGTGCGCGCGCGCGGCGCCCGACAAGCGCCTGCGCTGACGCCGCCCGCGCGGGGCGCCGCTCGTCCCCGTCGTCCATGTGCAATCTTTGACTTTGCGTACCGTGTTTGGATGCTTGTTTCGAGTTGATGTTGTTATTTATTGAAGTATGCGTGTAACGAAACTAAACTAAATTATTACTATTTCGATTAATTCACTACGAAATATGCAATAAAAGTGAAGAACTCTTTTCTGTTGTTTTTTTTTTTCTGAAAGGTAAAAATCTATCTGTTCCTTGCGGAGCAGCATGTTTCTTATTATATCACTACTGCTCCAATGTCGTGAAGAAACCATGTCGTCGCAAGCCTAAAATTGGAAAACATCCATAGCATCAGACGAGATCGAGGTGAGGAGTGGATTCATCCGTAATAAAAAAGCAACACGTTGGTGGCGCGGCGCTCATTTAGTTTATTTTAGTGGACTGTATGCGGTGCGGAACAAAACGATTGACAAACGCTTGGTGAGGCCATGCGCGCACTGCCTTGCGGTGGCCGCAATTACGGTAATTCTACCGCACCGGTAGAATGACCGTAATATCAGGTGCGCGCACTGCGGCGAGAAAAACGCACCTTTTGTCTGACAATGTTGCCATACATACAGATTTCTTCGTATTTATACATATTTTCGATGTGTGATTCAGATTAGCACTCGATACAGATTTTTATACAAATTCCACCCTGTATGATAAAATTAACTGGTACAACTAAAGACAAAACTTGGCAAAATAAATTACCTAGATACCGCATTTATTACGTTACAACCAACATTGTATGATTCTATTCTTTATAGTTATTTTTATTTTTTTATAAACAACGTTGATTTAAACATTCTAATTAAGTATTTGTATTATAGAGAAAATTCCATATATTTTGTGATGATGCTGCCAAAAAAACGATTTCAAGCTCTTACATTGCAAGTACTACGTCAATAGACACCAGCCTATGTTAAAATAACGTACTACGGAAATTAATTAAAATAATAAATCAAAATAATTAGAATATTAAAATTAACGTTGTTTATAAAAAAAAATAAAAATAACCATAAAGAATAGATTCGTTCAACGGTGTGCGTAACGTAATAAATGCGGTATCTAGGTAATTTATTTTGCTAAGTTCTGTTTTAGTTGTAACAGTTATCTGCATATATATTTAAATAATATTTTTTCTCTGTTTTTATGAGTAGTAAGTACACTAATTTTGCCCTCCCCACTTTAATTAAAGTTTTTAAAGTCCTTCTAAAGGTTGTCTATCTATCAATACAGTGTGAAATTTAGATAAAAATCTGTATCGAGTGCTAATCTGTATCACACATCAAAAATATGTATAAATAAAAAGAAATCCGTATGTATGGCAACATTATCAGACAAAACGTGCGTTTGTTTCACCGCAGTGCGCGGTACTACATACATTCCTATGCGATACAAAATATTTGCGGTAGACTCACCGCAATTTTGCAGCGAGGGGCCACCGGTGACTCTACCGCACGCGTTTATTCCACCGCAGTGCGCGCACTTCTATGACACTACATACTTCACAGATTTTGCGTTTTCAAAACGCAACGCAGTGCGCGCACGGCCTGACAGGTACACGAGGTACGAGGGTGTTGGACAGTAGAATACAACCCGAAAATTAAGGATGAGAAAGCACAAACCTTTCGTGTTTTCGTCGTCACTGATGCAGAAGTAGTTGGGCTTCAATTTGCTGTCCTCACAAATATCACACGTTAAACACAAACACAAATTGTTGTTACTTAGTCTGTGAAAATACGGTGAATCCAAAATTGTCAATTGTTCTTGTTCATAGCAGGCTGACGCCATGCATGCGCGCTTGGTGCGATTCGAAACGGAAGTCAGTTCGCGACCAACAAAATGGCGCGGCGAATCTACTCATCTCTAGGAATTGGAAATCAATCGAATTCTGAATGTTGGCGCAACCATTCCCCCGGGTTTGAAGGGTTACTTTTAAAACAATAAGCGAAACTAATCTAATAACTAAATTCTGGTGTGATTTCTAATTGCTAACCTATTTCAAAAATTAATATAATGTAACTATAACTACTAAGCTATCTTGAAGTCTGCTGCTAATTAGGCAGAGGACAGAGGCGAATAACTGGACGTAAATACGAACCAGTTGTGGTTTTAACCTTTGAGTCAGGGAAAACTTCCTCCACTACACCTAGAGGCCAGTGTAGAGGGGGCGCATTCTCGGTCAGTAAAACTACCACAGTACCAACGGTAACTGGATTCGATGAAGTATTCCATTTTTGACGGGACTGCAGCCTGTTTAAATAATCCTTTCTCCAACGCAGGATTGAACTAATCCATCCAAAAGAGCGTGACGCTTTAGAAGATGCAGTCTGTCTTCATCAACATCCATAGCGGGCAAATTCTTATGATGAGTCGTGGTTAAGAAGTGAGTCGGCGTTAAAGCGTCGACGGGTCCCTGGATAGAGTTCGACAAAGTGGGCGAATATTCATTACTGCCTCTACCTGAGCGAGTATAGTACTCAGCTCCTCATAAGAAAGAATCTGTACGCCTACCACGTGGAACAGATGCGACTTGAGGCTCTTAATATTGGCCTCCCGATTACCACCAAAGTGATTAGCAGCAAGTGTATTAAAATGCCATTCAATATGATTTTCGGCCAAAACATGAGTGAATTCTCTATTATAATACTTTGACCGTAAGAATGTGTGTAACTCTGAGATACTACGGCGAGATCCAACATAATTAGTGCCGTTGTCCGAATATAAACGTTTGATGGGACCACGGAGCGACAAAAAACGCTTAAACGCAGACATAAAACTTTGCGTACTTAAATCACCGGTCAATTCTATGTGAACCGCACGAGATGTCATACAAATAAATAGACAAACGTAATCTTTCGTGGAGCGTATACCACGACCACGGGAAATAGTTACCTTAAACGGGCCGGCAAAGTCTGTACCGGTGTGTACGAAAGGTTTAACGGATTGAACAACCCGACAAGAGTGATGATCGGCCATTTCAGGCGTGATGAAACGCGGGCGAAGCTTAAAACAGGGCACACATTTGTGCACTCTAGCATGAATCGAATTGCGAGCGGAAAGTATCCAATACTTGTGTCTAAGACATCAACAAGTCCGGACCTGCGTGACAATTCACCTTATGATGATAATCTACAATCAAATCTAAAATATGGTACTTGCGGGGTAAAACTACTGGATGCCTTTGTTCAAATCCTGAATCGGAGTTTCTCAAACGACCTACTCGAATGAAACCATTCTGCAAAAAGGGTTTCAAATGTTGAAAAGAGCGACTACAAGTTTTGTTGGACTCTAAACTACTGTTATGAGCTAGGGTTCGGGATAGAAAATTAATTAGACCAAAATTAATACTTTAATTTAATAAACACAAAATAAAAATTAGCACAATTACTCGCACTACAATAAACACTTAAATCGCACTGAAATTCACTTATAGTTTCGATTATATCGCCTCGTATCTTGTAATAAGACTGACTCTCTGCATCCCTTTGCGATCTATTTATACCCCGCTCTGCGTTCTAGAACATTCTTGTACAATCGACTCACTGCTTGTACTGCCAGGAATATTCCAGAAGCTAGTTGCTCCATAGTTCAGCTGAGCTCTTAGGGATTATATATATCTGATACTTCAGACCTTCAATTTTTTAATTTCAGAAGAAAGGGCTAACCACGCTTAATAAACTTTGTGAACATAGCATGTCGATAATTTCAATAGTTTGGCTGGTCTGTTACGGTTTCTACTCAGGGTCGTAAGGTACTCCAGATCTTCCATGATCCTAGTTTTGATAGTTTTCCCTTCATATAGGCACCAAACCCTACATCTATGCTAAATTTCAGCTCTCTAGGTTTATGGGATGTACTAGTTCTATTTTGATGATCAGTGAGTCTATACATGTCGAAATAGTACATTTGCTTTTGCATAACTTAGGAAATAAACAAGCTACAAACATGAAATGATAATGCCATGATATGGCCCACGTCAAACACATTTTGAAAGATAATCAAAAAATATAAGTATTTTAAATAGGAAATTTCCGTATAAGTTCCATATCTAACTATGACGCCGTGATTTTAGCGAATAAATAAGTAATTTAACTAATAGATCAATGCAAGTTTCAATGTCAGACGAAGTTTAGGGTTGCCATTATGTACGGTCAATTTATTTCGATTAATATATTTAATAAATCTAGTCAATTACGGATTACTTAATAATAATATAAAATATTGGTATAAAAAATAAAATATAATTACTTATAAACTAAAACCCAACAGTGAAAAAGAAAAGCAAGTTGTCGGCTACTATTTATTAAAACTTGAGCATTTTATGCTCTTGACTTCGGGAAGCGCTTTTACTAAATACGTTAGTCGGATTTCAGTTTTTTCGATTACCATAGAAATGATTTGAAAACGACGCGTCCACACATACATAAACATAAAAAAAGTATAATCACTGTATTCTATAAGGTTTTGCCGTAGTTAGATAAAAATTGATTTGATCAAGACTAACAATCGATGCAACTAATCGATTATATTTTAAAATATGGCAGCATTATTCTTGACAGATGATAGGTAAGGTATCTTGCATCAAACCAATATAGTTCCTCCGGCACAGTTTTTAGACAGTGTCTTATTAGTATATGATGCTGATGATACTATAGAATAAATATATTTATCGTTAATAGTGCATATATATACAGGGTTATTTGAAAGACCAAACCTGAAATCGCGAAAATAAAAATTTTGCTGTTCCTATTTAAGTTCGGTTAACTCGTCAAAATGTAGGGAACAGCTGATTTTTTTTCGCGATTTCATGTTTGGTACCATAGTAAAAGTTGTTCATAATGACGAGTACAATAACCTCTTAAGAGGTTGTTGGTGTTTTTCCAATAACCCTGTATATAATAGTATTCTTAGATGTTAGCTTTTTATATTGAGATTGTTTTTTTTTATATTGAGCGGTGGTGGTGGTGTTTGGGACAAATGATAAGCATTCATTAATAAATAAATAAAAAATATACAATACCTCCAAAATCTTTTGAGCTATCCATTAGATATAACTGTACCGATTTTTATTGAAATGGAACCCATAGCTGTTTAAACTTAGAAGGTGAATATTATTCAAAAGGTTAAAATGAGTTAAAAAGTTATGTACTTACCATTCAAAAGTTATTTTAAGTGTTTATAATATGTCTGTGCTTATGAAAAAATAAATGTTATAAAAAATAAAAAGTGTTTTATTTCCAAATGGCGACTTATTTTCTTAACTGATAAGTACTAGAAGGTGTTCGTAACAACTTAAACTATAATTGCATAAACTATTTATCAGTGTTCACTGTAGGCCACGGTTGTACTAACAATGTGGGCATTGACCTTTTCTGGTTTAAGTGTGTGCTGATAGCTTACTAGATAACGATAATTTCAGCGTTCTAAATCTATCCAGAGGTCGGTTAGGTTAGGTTGGGTTAGGTTATTCGGTGCCTGCGACTCGGACGAGACGGACGTGTCGCTCCGCTCCGAATATTGTACTGCAAAGGCATTTTAGATTTGAAATAAATATTGTTTTTATGGGGTTTTAAATTGGGAATGTTTTTGCTTTGAGGGAATTTGTTTTGAGGGAGTATTTTAAATTAATATATATTTTATTTTAGGGATATTTTAATGATATTTTTATTGTAAATATATTTTAATTTAAAAAGGAGGGTTTGTTTTTGAGAGGGGTTTTTATTGAGATGGGGGGTTTTTAATTTTATAAATTTTATTAATTTATAAATTAAATTTGGATTTTGTTTTTATTTTTAACATGGCCGGGAAAAAGAAAAAAGGCTCAAGTATACCGCTCCGGGACGCCTCAGGGCGGCTTCCGCTGAGGGTCCCTGCTGGGGGCTCAGTGGGTGGCTCATCTCGGGGCACATCTGGGAGCCGATCCGGGAGTCGATCTGGGGGCTCATCTCGGGGCCCAGCTGGGGGCTCAGCTAGGGGCCCAACTGGGGGCCCATGCGGGGGCCAAGCTAGGGGCCCAACTGGGGGCCCATGTGGGGGCCCAACTGGGGGCTCATGTGGTGGCCCAACTGGGGGCCCAACTAGGGGCCCAACTGGGGGCCCAACTGGGGTCCCAGCGGGGGCCCAGTGGGGGCCCATCTAGGGGCCCAACGGGCCCCCACCCGGGGGCCCAACGGGGGCCCCACCTGGTGGCCCAACGGGGGCCCCACCTGGGGGCCCAACGGGGGGCCATTGGGGGTCCCAACTGGGGCCTCATCAGGGGCCCCACCTGGGGACCAGAATGGCGGCCCAACTGGGGGCCCAACTGGGGGCACAACTGGGGGCCCATCTAGGGGCCCAGCTGGGGGCCCGTCGAGGAAACTCGTAGGGGCCCATTTGGGGGGTCAAGTGCCCGAGTCGGACGTGACGTCCGATTCGGATACGTCCGTCATGGACACGTCGGCGGCCGAAACCGACCGCCAAAACCGAAAGAGGGCCTTCCTGAGGCCTGGCTCCGGGGGCTCGGAGTCGGTCAGCGAGGCGAGAAAGAAGCCGAGGCAGAGGAAGGCTTCGACGTCCACCTCACCCTGCACCCTAGATGTAGGCTTATCGGAGGCCGAGCGCCGCCCGAACTTGGCCAAGCGGGCGCAGGCCCAGCAGGACCTCGAGGAGCGGGTCGCTGCCAAGGAGCAGCGGGCGCGCGCTACCCGGGCCAAGTCCGGGTACGGCGCGTCCCTCCTGCACTACGCGGACCGTTCCTTGGGAGAGCTGGAGCGGATGGCGGAGGAGGATGAGGAGGAGATCATGGAGATCGCCACCAAATCCTCCCACCTGAAGGGCACTTTCCAGAAGGCCCTGAAGTGTCGGGCCGCGAGCATGCGCGCAATAATTTTAGAAATTGCGCAGCGCAACGCGACGGAAGAGACGCGGCAGCTGCAGGCGCGCGTCGACCGCCTGCAGCTGGAGGTCAGCCAGCTGCACCAAAAGCTGGCTGAGGCCACGGCCCGGCCCATTCAGGCCGAACGGGCACCGGCAGTGGTGGCCTCCATCCCCTCCTCCTCCTCCAACCTGGAGGAAATTATCAGGAGGGTGATAGCGGAGGAGAGGAATTTTACCAGGGCCTGCCTAGCGGGCATAGAGGACCGGCTCCTGCCGGAAAGGCGACTCCGCCCACCGCTAGCGGCGGACAAGAGCTCGCCACAGGTGGAGCCGGAACCCGTGCCTCAGGCGGGCCCGGCAGCGGGCGCCCAGCCCGCAGGGAAGGGCAAAGGTGGGGGCAAGAGGAGCAAAGCGGCCCCTCCTCCTCCGCAAGCCCCTACCAACACAAGCCCAGAGGGGGCGCCCGAGCCGGTGCCCGGGCCTTCCTCCGCTACCCAGCCGGCCCCTCCCCAAACCCAGGACGCCCTTCTTCCGTCCACCACCCCGGCCAACATGTCGTGGACGGAGGTGGTGAAGAAGGGCAAGAAGAAGCCCGCAGCGCCCGCAGCGTCCGCAGCGCCCGCAGCGACCGCTCCTCCAGCCAAAACGGCTCCAGCCGCCGGCAGGAAACTGCCTCCTCCTCCCCGAACCGCGGCCGTCGTGGTAACAATCACCCCGGAGGCCGCGGAGCGGGGGGCGACGTACGAGTCCGTCCTCAGACGGGCTCGTTCCAACGCTGATCCCACGCAACTAGGGATCAGCAATATCACCTGCCGGCGGACAATGACCGAGGCTCGAATTTTCGAGTTCGGGGGGGAGCGGCGCGAGAGCAACGCCGACCTCTTCGCAAAAAAATTGCGGGAGGTCATTGCGGACGCGGCGACGGTCGCCAGGCCCGCGAAGACCGCACCCCTGGAGGTGGCTGACGTCGACGACTCGGCCACCAGGGAGGATGTGGTGGCGGCCGTCGCGGCGGCGGGTGGCTGCGACGCCAGCGCGGTGAGGTGCGGGCCCATCAGGCCTGGCCGCCGCGGCATGGGCACCACGCGCGTGGAGTGCCCAATTGTCGCCGCCAGGGCCCTCCTCGCCGCGACCAAGGGGCGGCTGCCTCTGGGGCTCAGCACGGCCGTAGTGCGGGCGCTTGAGGACGGGCCGATGCGTTGTTTTAAATGCTTCGCACTCGGCCACACTCGGGCCACGTGTCCCTCCAAGGCCGACTGGGGGGACGCGTGCTACCGCTGCGGGCTCCAGGGGCACAAGAATGCCGCCTGCGGCGCCGCCACGCCACATTGCGTGACGTGCGCCGCCAGTGGCCGCCCTGCCGACCACAAGATGGCGGGTGGGAGCTGCAAGCCCCCCGTCAGAAAGGGAGTGGTGCAGGCGCAGGTCCGACCTGCCGCCTCCGCCGCCACCGCCGTCGTCGTCGCCGCCGCAGCTCCAGCGGCGGCAACAGAGGGGGGAGCAATGACGATCGATGGATAGGGTCGACCGTCATCGCTTCCTCCAGGCGAACACCAACCACTGCAAAGCGGCCCAGGACCTGGTGGTTCAGGTCATGGCCGAGTGGTTGGTGAACGTGGCGGCGGTCGCCGAGCCGTACTCGATCCCCGGCAGCTGGCTGGGCGACGAGGACGGCTTGGTGGCACTAGCGGCGCAGTCTTCCACGGACTCCCCTCCCCTCTCGCTATTAGAGAGGGGACCGGGATACGTGGCCGCCGCGTGGGGAGACTTGGCCCTCGTGGCCGTGTACTTCTCCCCAAACCGCTCCTTGCAGGACTTCGAGGACTTTCTCGGGGTCCTGGCCGCCGTGGTCGGCAGGGCGGCGCCGCGTCAGGTCGTAGTCTTGGGCGACCTGAACGCCAAGTCGACAGCCTGGGGCAACCCGGCCGCCTCGTGCAACGTCCGAGGTCGCGCCGTGGAGCTCTGGGCGGCCACGTCCGGCGTCTCCCTGCTCAACAGGGGGGCGGTCCACACGTGTGTGCGGCAGCGGGGAGGGTCGGTGGTGGACGTTTCGTTCGCCACCCCCGCGATAGCCGCCCGCGTCGTGGACTGGCGGGTGGAGTTGGTGGAGACCTTGTCGGACCACCGCTACGTGCGGTTCGACATCGTCTCCGCCAGGGGCTCCGCGGAGTCCGCTGGGTCGGGGCAATCGCCGTTCCCGCGGTGGGCTCTGACCCACCTGGACAGGGAGGCGGCGGCGGAGGCGGCGTTCATCCAGGACTGGCTGTCGCCGCCCGCCGCCGGTCTGGACGTGGACACCGCTGCGCGGCAGCTGGGGGATTCCCTGACCGAGGTGTGCAACTCCAGCATGCCTCGGTCTCGCCGGCCGCCAGCCAGACGGGCCGTGTACTGGTGGTCGGCGGAGCTGGCGGAGCTCCGTGCAGCGTGCGTGCGGGCCAGGAGGGCCTACACGCGGAGCCGGCGGCGGCGTCGCAGTGACTTGGCCGACGAGGACCGCCTCTACGAGGCGTACGTGGAGGCCAAGACGGTCCTCGATCGGGCCATCGCCACGGCCAAGGACTCGGCGAGAGCCGAAATGCTGGAGGGTCTCGACAACGACCCCTTCGGGAGGCCATACAAGGTGGCGCGCAGCAAGCTGCGCCCCTTCGGCCCCCCCGTTGTCGAGACCCTGGAGCCCTCCTTCCTGGACGGGGTGGTGCGGTCCCTGTTTCCGCGCAGGGGCAACTTCACCCCGCCAGTGATGGCTCCGCCGCCGCCGCCGCCGCCGCCGCCGCACGAGGCGGAGGAGGAGGAAGCCCCGCCGGTCACGGAGTCGGAGCTCGGCGCGGCCATCGACCGTGTCCGCGCCAGAAAGAAGGCTCCGGGCCCCGACGGGGTCCCCGCAAGGGTGGTGGCGATCGCCGCCACCCAAATGGAGGCGCGGTTTCGGGACCTCTTCGACGCATGCTTCGCGTCGGGGAGGTTCCCGAAACCGTGGAAGGAGGGCCTATTGTGCCTCCTTCGCAAGGAGGGCCGCCCGGCGGACTCCCCCTCGGCATACCGGCCGATCATGCTCCTGGCAGACGTCGGGAAAATGTTCGAGGGGATAGTCGCCGCCCGCCTAAAGGAGCACCTGCGGGATGTCGGACCGGACTTGTCGGACGCTCAGTTCGGCTTTCGGGCTGAGCGTTCGACGGTGGACGCACTGGCCTGCCTCAAGGGGCAGGTGGAGGAGGCCATGCAGGCGGGGGACGGGTTGCTGGCGGTGTCGTTCGACATAGCCAACGCCTTCAACTCGATCCCCCACTCTACCATCCTGGAGGCGCTCCGCTTCCACGGAGTGCCTCCATAACTGCGGCGTCTGCTGGCCAGCTACTTGGAGGACAGGGAGGTCCTCCTGGTGGACAGGTCTGGCCGAGTCCGGCGATATCCCGCCGAAGCCGGCGTTCCACAGGAGTCGGTCGTGGGGCCCCTGCTCTGGAACGTCGGCTACGATTGGCTCCTGCGGGGAACTCTCCCCCGGGGCGTCAGGGTCGTCTGCTACGCGGATGACACTCTCCTCACCGCCCGGGGGGAGAGTTTCGGAGAGGCGGCCAACTTGGCCTCGGCGGGCGGCTCCCTCGTCGCGGGGAGGATCCGCCGCCTCGGCCTGACCGTGGCGCTGCACAAAACCGAGGCCGTGTACTTCCACGGTCCTCGGCAGCGGCAGCGCCCCCCGCCCGACGCCCACATCCACGTGGAGGGCGTCCGCATCGCGGTCGGGGCCCAGATGAAATACCTGGGCCTCGTGCTCGACAGCAGGTGGCGCTTCGTCCCGCACTTCCGCGGGCTGTCAGCGCGCCTGCTGAAGACCGCGGGCGCCCTCTCGTGGCTGCTCCCCAACGTGGGGGGGCCCAGCGTCCGATGCCGGCGACTCTACGCCGGCATCCTGAGGAGTATGGCCACCTACGGGGCCCCCATCTGGGAGGACTCCCTCCGGAGGAGGGAGAACGCCGCGGCCTTGAGGGCCCCGCAGAGGGCCATAGCCCAGCGGGTGGCGCGGACCTACCGCACGGTGGGCTTCGCGGCGGCGTGCGCTCTGGCGGGCACCCCGCCTTGGGAACTCGAGGCGTGGGTGCTCGCCAGAGTGTACGAGTGGACGGCGGGGCGGCGGGCGAGCGGAGAGCACCCAGCCCCGCAAGAGAGGGAGGCCGTCCGGCGGGAGGCGAAGGAAGCCGTCGTCCGGCACTGGGCGACGGACCTCGCCACCGCGGCATTCGGTCGCCGCACACTCGACGCGATCGGGCCGCTCCTGCAAGAGTGTCTCGATCGGTCGCACGGGGTGGTCTCCTTCCGACTGGCGCAGGTGCTGACCGGCCACGGATGTTTCGGGGCCTACCTGCACCGCATCGGTCGGGAGGAGACGCCGTCGTGCCGCGATTGCGGCGCGGCGGTGGACACGGCGCAGCACACCCTGGAGGAGTGCCCGTCGTGGTCGGAGCCGTGCCGCGATCTCGTTGCGGCGATCGGGCCGGACCTCTCGCTCCCCGGCGTGATCAACGCCATGCTGGGGGACGAGGGGTCCTGGGCGGCGGTAGCCTCCTTCTGTGAACAGGTCATGTCGCAGAAGGAGGCGGCGGAGCGCGCGCGCGAGGACGACCCTCTCGCGCCGGCGCTCCGCAGGCGGAGGAGGGGTCGGAGAAGACGTCAGTATGACGAGCACCTCCGACTCCTCCCTGGTGGAGGCCAGCAGGCAACGGGTGCGGGGGCACCCCTGCCTGCACTGCACGCGCCTTCACCAGCGCCGGACGGGAGTGGCCAGGTGTTCCCGGCCATTCCCGTCGCCCCCCAGCCCGGGGGGCACGTAGGGCCCGCCATCTAGGCGGGCACGCGCCAGAGGGCCGTGGACGCAGAATGTCTCCCACAGCCCTCCCAACAAGGCGCCGGAGGGAACACCGCTGAGTTTTAGTGGGTATACTGTCGCCGTCATGCGACAGGGAGTCCCACACTCCCCGTCTCGCCCCCCCAGCGAGCGGAAGTGCGTAACTGTCATTTCTCAACCAAAAAAAAAAAAAAGGATAGGTTAGGTTATTGTTCCCCCCCGGCTCTCGTGGCGGTCGGATCGTTTTTCACTCGCTCCGCGCACGAAAAATCGTTAAAGTAGGTTTTTTCGAGAAAAAGCACAAGTGTGATATATCGATAGAAGCGCGCTGAGAAGACGGACGTGATAGTGAAATTTTAATTGTGAAAAGTTGAAAATTGTGGCCAAAAACGGCAGAAAAACAAGTGGGAAAAAGTTTGAAAACGATACCCTGCGCGATTTTCAGCGGACACTCAAAAAACGGCAACTGCTATTAGGTGCGCAGCGGGGAGACCTATCTCCAGACACCTCACTCGGGATAATCCGAACAGGGGTGCCGGAGATAGAGCAGAAAATATCCAGCCGCGTGGAACGTGGCCAAGGTTCCCGTGGGTTCGGACTGGACCCGGGACCATAACTCGTGAGCGACATAGACGAGGAGGGGGGAGACGCAAGAAACAACGGGAAAATCACCGTGGAGGACCCCCAAACCCAAGTTTGAAACTTTTCTAAATTTCAATAAATCTATTCCCGGGAAACCGGGATAGATAAAGTGTTCCTTATAGACTCTAAAAATTAGTTTACAATAGTTCTATTTAGGTTTTAAAATTTATAAACATAGTTTCAGTAGATATTAAGATATTTAGGTTTTAGTTTTTAAAATATTCGGGGGTTGGTCAGTTCTGCACCAACATTTAATTAAAACTTCTAATTACGAACGTCAGGGGTACTTCCACAGGAATTGTTTTGGAAGGTGCGATTATTTACATAAATTAACAGTCAAAAACACAAAAATAGGGAAAGCATACTACCCATAAATTTTGAAATAGCACACTGGGGGTTGAAGGAGGGGAGGTGTACGCCTGGATTTTTGAGAGGACTTAGGGACGGGGCAGACCCACTTTCGGACCGAGTTTCGGATTTTTCGGTGCAGGGGAAGTTCAAAAACCACAAACTTTGCGGTTGCAAAACCGTGAACAACCCCATTTGTCCCTTTCTCACAGACGAACCCCTTAATCGGGGAATCCGGGACGCGGGTCGTGAGAGAGGGGAACTCCCCCCGCTTCAGAGGAAACCTCGAGAACCCGAGCGTCTCAAGTAAAACTCGAGATATCGACCCCCAAAGTGGAGGCGGCGTCCGGGAAAAACAGCAAAAGTAACATTGCAAAACACGCTACCCCCAACTTATTTTTATAAAATAAAGAAATTTCTAGATTAAATTTCAAAACATTATTCCGCAATAGACAAAAGTTTAAGACCCAAAACCGACACCTACATATAAAGTTGGAAAGTTTTTTTTTTTTTTTTTTTCACCTAAATTCGGAAATTTCACCAACCGGGAATCGAACCCGGGACTTAAAAATTGAATATCTCGAGAACTAGAGGAGATAGGAGGATTTGGACTCCAGATTCGACCTGTGTAGTGTCGTAGACACGACACTAAGGTGAACACCGTAACCGGAATATCGATCCCCCCCCCCATTTTCCTTTTTCATCAACTTTTCCCCTTGCCTACCTCTTGCGGGCGATATCTCGGAAACGAGAGGAGATAGAGCCGATCCGACTTCGGATTCAGCCTTGGTGGTGTACACCACGGCATAAGTCGTATAAGAGGTACCCTCCTCCCCTTTTTCGACCCCCACCCCTCACATACCAAACATCGATATCTCGGAAAGTACGAGGCGTGGAAAGGTTTTGACTGCGGATTTCTTTATTTCTTTATTTTAATTATTTGTATATATTAGACTTGGGAAACGGTCAAGACCGAACCGTATTTTAGTTTTATTTTATTTAAATTTTTCTTTTAATTTTAAGATCTTTATATTATTGTACACTTCTAGGTTTACTGACCTCTAAGTTAACTTGACCTAGACCTGTTCGAAAGCGGTCAAGACCGAGTCGCGGTCAAGTCCGAGTTACATTTCAAAATTTTACTTTTATTATAAATTCTTTATTGTATTTTCATTTTACGTTTAAGTAATTGCAATCTGTGACCTTAACTGCCGACTTGTTCTTTTGAACAATATAGATAGGTTTAGTTTAAATGAGCGAACGACAGTGTTTCGTTCTTTGAACAACAAATTTTTGAGGAAAAAAAAGAAAAAAATTTTTTTTAAATCGTAAGTAGGATTAAGTTTAGATTTAATATAGAATCTAAGGTGAAACAAGGTTTCGGCCGCCATCAGCAGATAAGTTTGTACACCCCTGGAGGCTCAGAGGATCGAGATATCGTAAAATAACATCAAATTCGTTCCCTTACGAGAAACGATCTTAGGGTCTACCATTTTGGTGGCACCTCCGAAAACCACCCCCGACGAGATACACCCTAGTATTTTTCCCGACATCGATATCTCGATCCTAAGGTCGAAACCAACTAAAGTAGTTGAGAAAGAACTACCCCTCACTTTGGGGGACTCAAATAAAAGATTTGTTTAGGGAACCACCCCCGGGAATTAACAGGGCAGCACGGTCCCACTAATCCTCCGGAACCCGAGACCACTCCCGGTGAAATCGGACAACAAGGGAAGTTTTAAATGACTTTAAAAAAAAAAAAAATACCTATCTAAGCCGCTTAACGGCAAAAATAAGTTTGTTTAGGTATTTGTTTAGGTATTTAGGTCTCTAACCTGTCTCCAGAAAATGCCCCGTATCTCGGAATCCGTGAGTCCTGGCCCAAAAACAATAAAAATTTCGTTCCCCCTTGAACTCACTGCATAAAATCCTCCCCCGCATCCAACCCCTAGGTTTCCAACCCCCTACCCCTAAAATTAAAAATTTGGGAAAAAAATTAATACAAGAAATTTTAAATCTTAACTACTACCATTTCGGCTTACTATTAAATATCAATCGGTTACCCATCGACAGGGATAAGATAAAGGCCCTTTAGGGGTTGCAACCCCTAAACTAGAATCATCTAAAACCAACAAACGAAGAGGGCTAGGACTGCGGGGTTTTCGATGTGCTGTAGGAGAGAGCAACCCGGAGAGGTTTCGGGAACGGTCAAGACCGAGTTGTATTTTAATTTTAATTATTTAATTTAATTTTAAAACATTTAAATATTTAGTATTTTTTACATTTTTATCCTTCTGTTTGACACCCTAACATAGTTTGACAGAGGTCAAGTCCGAGTCGTATTTTAATTTAAATTTATTTTAGTTTAATTGTAAAAATTGTTTCACGTCACTGTTTTTACACTCTTTGTGCGTTTGTTTGGAGTGCACGTGGAGCGTTCCGGCCGCTGCGGGGGCTGTGGGGGGGGGACTGGGTTGGGTTGGGCTGGGTTGCCCGGAACGGCGGCGGCCCCTGCGGCCGTCGTCTTGGGTGGCCTGGCCTGGCCTGGCCTTGCCTAGCCGAGCGGGCGGCGCGGACCTGCCGCGCGGTGGGCTTCGCGGCGGCGTGCGCTCTGGCCGGCGCCCGCCTTGGCGCCCGGCGAGCGGTGAGCGCCCTAGCCCCGCAAGAGTGGGAGGTCGTCGTGCCGCGGTTGTGGTGCGGCGATGGACACGGCGCAGCACACCCTGGAGGTGTGGGGGTGCCCGTCGTGGTCGGGACCGCGCCGCGACCTCGTTGCGGCGATAGGGCCGGACCTCGCGCTCTGGCGGGCGCCCCGCCTTGGGAGTTCGAGGCGTGGGTGCTCGCCGGAGTGTACGAGTGGACGGCGGGGCGGTGGGCGAGCGGAGAGCGCCGTAGCCCCGCAAGAGAGGGAGATCGTCGTACCGCGGTTGCGGCGCGGCGGTGGGCATGGCGTAGCACACCCTGGAGGTGTAGGGGTGCCCGTCGTGGTCTGGGCCGCGCCGCGGCCTCGTTGCGGCGATCGGTCCGGGCCTCTCGCTCCCCGGCGTGATCAACACCATGCTGGGGGACGAGGGGTCCTGGGCAGCGGTAGCCTCCTTCTGTGAATAGGTCATGGCGCAGAAGGAGGCGGCGGAGCGCGCGCGCGAGGGCGACCCTCTCGCGCCGGCGCTCCGCAGGCGGAGGGGGGGTCGGAGAAGACGTCAGTATGACGAGCACCTCCGACTCCTCCCTGGTGGAGGCCAGCAGGCAACGGGTGCGGGGGCACCCCTGCCTGCATTGCACGCGCCTTCACCATCGCCGGACGGGAGTGGCCAGGTGTTCACGGCCATTCCCGTCGCCCCCCAGCGCGGGGGGCAAGTAGGGCTCGCCATCTAGGCGGGCACGCGCCAGAGGGCCGTGGACGCAGAACGTCTCCCATAGCCCTCCCAACAAGGCGCCGGAGGGAACACCGCTGAGTTTTAGTGGGTATACTGTCGCCGTCATGCGACAGGGAGTCCCACACTCCCCGTCTCGCCCCCCCAGCGAGCGGAAGTGCGTAATTGTCATTTCTCAGCGTCAAAAAAAAAAAAAAAAGGTTAGGTTAGGTTAGGTTATTCGGTGCCGCCTGCGGCGCCGCCACGCCACATTGCGTGACGTGCGCCGCCAGTGGCCGCCCTGCCGACCACAAGATGGCGGGTGGGAGCTGCAAGCCCCCCGTCAGAAAGGGAGTGGTGCAGGCGCAGGTCCGACCTGCCGCCTCCGCCGCCACCGCCGTCGTCGTCGCCGCCGCAGCTCCAGCGGCGGCAACAGAGGGGGGAGCAATGACGATCGATGGATAGGGTCGACCGTCATCGCTTCCTCCAGGCGAACACCAACCACTGCAAAGCGGCCCAGGACCTGGTGGTTCAGGTCATGGCCGAGTGGTTGGTGAACGTGGCGGCGGTCGCCGAGCCGTACTCGATCCCCGGCAGCTGGCTGGGCGACGAGGACGGCTTGGTGGCACTAGCGGCGCGGTCTTCCACGGACTCCCCTCCCCTCTCGCTATTAGAGAGGGGACCGGGATACGTGGCCGCCGCGTGGGGAGACTCGGCCCTCGTGGCCGTGTACTTCTCCCCAAACCGCTCCTTGCAGGACTTCGAGGACTTTCTCGGGGTCCTGGCCGCCGTGGTCGGCAGGGCGGCGCCGCGTCAGGTCGTAGTCTTGGGCGACCTGAACGCCAAGTCGACAGCCTGGGGCAACCCGGCCGCCTCGTGCAACGTCCGAGGTCGCGCCGTGGAGCTCTGGGCGGCCACGTCCGGCGTCTCCCTGCTCAACAGGGGGGCGGTCCACACGTGTGTGCGGCAGTGGGGAGGGTCGGTGGTGGACGTTTCGTTCGCCACCCCCGCGATAGCCGCCCGCGTCGTGGACTGGCGGGTGGAGTTGGTGGAGACCTTGTCGGACCACCGCTACGTGCGGTTCGACATCGTCTCCGCCAGGGGCTCCGCGGAGTCCGCTGGGTCGGGGCAATCGCCGTTCCCGCGGTGGGCTCTGACCCACCTGGACAGGGAGGCGGCGGCGGAGGCGGCGTTCATCCAGGACGTCCTCCGCAGGCGGAGGAGGGGTCGGAGAAGACGTCAGTATGACGAGCACCTCCGACTCCTCCCTGGTGGTGGCCAGCAGGCAACGGGTGCGGGGGCACCCCTGCCTGCATCGCACGCGCCTTCACCAGCGCCGGACGGGAGTGGCCAGGTGTTCCCGGCCATTCCCGTCGCCCCCCAGTCCGGGGGGCACGTAGGGCCCGCCATCTAGGCGGGCACGCGCCAGAGGGCCGTGGACGCAGAACGTCTCCCACAGCCCTCCCAACAAGGCGCCGGAGGGAACACCGCTGAGTTTTAGTGGGTATACTGTCGCCGTCATGCGACAGGGAGTCCCACACTCCCCGTCTCGCCCCCCCAGCGAGCGGAAGTGCGTAATTGCCATTTCTCAGCGACAAAAAAAAAAAAAAAAAGGTTAGATTAGGTTTTTTTTTTTTTTTTTTTTTTTTTTTTTTTTTTTTTTTTTTTTTTTTTTTTTTTTGGCAGGATGTGGAAATTCAGGTCGAACTTACACCCAGGCTGCCTCACAATGCGAGTCAGTCTGGATAGTGTCGGGCTCCAACCGACTAAAACCACCATCCTTCCTTACATAATATTGCTGATGTTGAATTCAGCACTTAAAACTATTGCACACGATACTACATTACAAGTTTCATACGATATATATATATATTTTTATTTTTTTTTTGAGTCCCCGACAATCATCTTTCACCTTATAAATAACATTACATTTAATAATGATTAAACTATACTTATACCTAATATTTACACTTTAGCCTGCCTATACAATAATCTTACAACCTTAATCTCTAATCTTAAAAACTAACTTAAATTAACTATTTAAACTATTCGCAGGATTTTTCTTAATCTTAAAATCTACCTTACTAGCAGGAGAAGACAGCATTCTGTAGCATTCGATATCTATTCTTGAGGGGAAAGACGCTAGATTTGTTAAGGAAGACTTGACCCGTTGGCTTTTGCAGCTCTTAGCATTACGTGCTCCGCGAAAGCCAGGAAATCGATTCGACAGTTATCTGCACTCAGAAGTTCCTCTATTGCGTCTAATCGGCGCCCCAGCTTCTGTTCGCAGTCATGCCTTTCCCGAGCGAATCTGGGACAGTCAATTAATATGTGTTTGACAGTTTCGATGGACGCGTCATCGCAAATGCAGGCTGGAGTTCCACTTAACTTAAATCTATAAAGATACTCGCGTACGCCTCCATGCCCTGTGAATAACTGAGCCCTCAGGTTATTTTGGGTCCCTATCTTCTCGAGGATCTTGTAGGCCTTGCGGATGTCGCTGAAAAACAGTCTGATGCCTCTATCCTGGTTGGTCTCCTCGATAAAACGTGCTTGCCATAGGTCTAACGTGGATTCCCTGATGGATCGTTTTGCATACGACAGTGGGAATCTATCATATGCTGGCGGAGTCTTCCTGTGTAGAGCGGCATGTTTTGCCAATTCGTCCGCCCTCTCGTTACCTGGTATTCCCGCATGTGCCTTAATCCAATATAACTGGATTTCCCTTCCTGCGCGCTTGGCTTCAGCAATACCTTGCTGTATCTGGAGTGCCATAGGGTTCCCGGTGTTCGGATCTGAAATAGATTCCAGGGCAGATCTGGAATCCGAAATTATGTTGGCTGAGGTTGGGGGCTTTCTTTCACGGGCGTAGGTCAGCGCCCTGAGGATGGCAACCATCTCAGCTTGGAACACGGAGCAAAAATTTCCCAACTTTAACTCAAATTTAATTATTTCCCCCTCCTCGTTCCAGCATGATACCGAGGCGCCCACTTTTCCCTCGATCTTGCTGCCGTCTGTATAAAGCCAGGGCCATTGATTTCCGATAGTCTCAAGATCCTTGGGGTCCGAGATATGTCTGAACCCGAGAACGGTACGAAGAGCAGGGTGTGGGAGCTCAGATGGGTGCACGCGTGTTTCCAACTTTCTGCCAGGGAGTTCTTCCAGGGGCCTTCCTCTTTTAATCTCGTACAGCTTCAGGTATTCCACAGCTCTCATGTTGAGCGGAAGCACTCTTGCCAGGACTGCTGAGGCTATTAACGAGCTGGTCCTGTGCGACTTGGAGATCTTAATCGCGAACATTCTGGTAATACTGTCCAGCTTCTTTTGCGCGTATTGCTTATTTGCAACTTCCGCCCATGAGCTAGCCGCATACGTAACTATGGGCTCTATCACGCCATTGTAGATGGTCCTCAGGATGTTCGCATTAAGTCCCCATTGTGCTCGTGCTGCCCTAGACACCATCTTGAACAGATTAGCCGTTTTCCTTGTTACTTCCTCTAAGTGTGGGAGAAAGTTCAGTCCTGCGTCTATGGTAAGGCCGAGAAGCTTAAGTTGGCCGGTGTTCTCCAGGGGTGTTCCAAGGAGGAGAAACTTGGGTTGCTCGAACTTTAGCTTCTTGGTCAAAACCATAGCCTGAGTTTTGTGTGCTGCAAATCTCATTTTATGTTTTTCTCCCCACTCTGCGATGAGTACAAGCGCCTCGTTCACAGTGGCTTGGAGCTCTGCCCCTGAGTCCGCCTGTGCAAGGACAACCAGGTCATCCGCGTATGCCTGGACATGAGCCCTAATCTTTTCAGCAGCAACCATAAGGGGGTCCAGCTGGATGTTCCAGAAAATGGGACCACATATAGATCCCTGAATACAGCCTTTGGTGGTTGGTCTGGAGACAACATGCGTCAGGTATTCCAGCGTAATACTGCGATCCGATAAGTAGCTGTCAATAAGTTTAAAGGTTTCCCTGTCTATGCCTTTGCTTTGCAGTTGCTGCAGTATGGCTGGCCACCAAGCGTTATTGAATGCGCCTTCTATGTCCAGTGAGACGATGGCGACGATCTTCTTGGCACGAACACCTGCGCGGATGTAGTTTACAGTGTCGTACAAAGCGTCTTCCGTACCACATTGCGGTCTGAATCCATACTGCCTCCTACTCAGGAGACCTTCGCTCTCAAGCGTCCAGGTGAGTCTGTTAGCCACGAGTTTTTCCAACACTTTGCCCATTACTGGGAGGAGCCCAATCGGACGGTAAGACTTTGCTGTCGTGTAGTCGGGCTTGCCGGGCTTTGGTATCACTCTAATCCTGGCCTCTTTCCAGGCGGTAGGGAAGTATCCGACCTTGAGGCAATTGTTGAATAAAGCCAACTGTAGATCCCGCTGAGCTAAATATGTTTTATAGCATATGTCTGCTGTAAATCCATCAGCTCCTGGCGCCTTCTTCGGATTCATTACAGAGTATACTTTTTGGAGCTCGGTGTGGGTAAATGACGGTGTTTTTTGCTGCTGGAGGTTCCGTTCATGGTTTGCCTGCCTGATCTGGACACTGACTGCCTCCCGTATGGTTTTATGAACTGAAGAGTCTGTCTCATGATCATCTGCCGGAAAAAAGGCTGCCGCGAGATGTTCGGCTGACGCTTCGGCTGACATGATTGTGTCGGTAAGAGGATCCCGCAAAAGGCTAGATTGTATACGGCTTGTGTTCGAGCACCGGGTGATAATACGTTGAGAACAACTCCAAACATCTTCTTCCTTCTGTCTGGTGCAGAACTCCTTCCAGCTTGCCGTAAGAATAAAATTCTATGTTATTCTTGAATTGTTCTCTGGCCTTTTGGTAGTCAGAGATACAGAAAGGTCTTCGTCTGGCGTTTGCTGTATGTATTTTCCTACGTAGCGCTTTGACCACTCTTTTCTCTGATTCTAGTTCTTCCGTCCACCATTGCGGTTTTGCCCTTGGTTTCTGCTCCGCGAGCCTTGGAATCGCCTCGTCGCTGGCTCTAGTGATGGCCCTATTATATTTCAGGACGAACTCCTCCAGTAGATTTGGCTCCTCACATCTACCAATTTCTTCTTCCGTGAGTCCCATCTCTGCCATTGCCTTGCCCAGTATATCGGAAAAAAGGGTCCACTTAGCCTTTCTGGTATTATAGATCCTTGTTGAGGGATGTTTCAGGCGCGGCTCCTCTTTTCCCAGGTTTAGATCGAAGGTGATGGTTCTGTGGTCGGTGAGATTTGCTGACTCTACGTCCACCTTCCAATTGCTTATTTTAGAAAGAATGGAGTCGCTACAAGCAGTGACGTCCACAATGCTGGAGTAAAGTTTTCCACCCCTAAAAATGTGAAAGGTTGGCTCGCTACCCTGGTTTACTATGCTCATATTGTTTTGAGCAACCAGATCCATTACCGCTCTTCCACGGGCGTCCTCAGCAACGCATCCCCACCAGGGACTCATCGCATTGATGTCACCGGCCAGAATAATGTTGTCAGTGCCCATCTCAGCAATAACCCGTTGGATTTTCCTGAGTTGCAGGTCCACGTCTACGTCGCCTTCTAGGTAAACATTAATCAAGCCTATGAGGAGATGCCCTACTCTCAGGACTACTGTACTTATGTTGGGACAGTTGAGGGTTTGGTTTGTAACAAAGGCCAGATTTGGGTTGATGACCACTATTGCCGATTTCACTGGAGAATCCTTGGTGCCTCGAACATCTTGTATAGTAGCACTTGGTGTTGAAAGAGTGCCTTTCGCGCCCACGTTAGGTTCTTGTACAAGCAGAATGTCCGTGCCGTTGTTCGAGGCACTGCAGAGCGTTTCTCTGGTTGCAGCTAGACCTCGTCCGAGGTTGACTTGCATAAACTTTATGCAGCGTGGGGTGCCCTTAGCAGTAGTTGATTGCCGACCTAGATATACGGTCCCATTTGGACCACTCTGGGCATTCGCTGGAGTAGGCTGGGTGTAGGGAACTGTTGTGCTTCCTGCTGTTGTGACAGTTTATGCAGCGAGGAGGCAGGGAGCGGCTGGGGCAGTCTCGGGTGTCGTGCTCCTCCGCACAGTGACCACACCTGAGTTGCGATTTGCAGTCTCTCGCCATGTGTCCGAATCCTAAACAGTTGTAACATTGCACAACTGGGGACTGGTCGGTCGCCGAAACCATCTGGTAACCCAGTTTAACGCGCTGCCCTTCCAAGCGCTGCCACAGGCCCGAGCTCACCTCCAATATAACGTTTGTCATGGCAGGTGTTCTGCCTTTTGTCCTCCTGACGACTCTTGCATGCATCAGATCAGGTGACAAGCCCTCGACAAGGTTGGCGTTTTGCTTGAACATTGCCAGAACGATGTTAGCATTGTCCAAGTCATTTATGACGCCTGTCAACCGGAGTAACGGGTTCCGTGGTGGGGGATTAGCCACCGCGAATCCCTCTTCCGCCCCCTTAATCGCGTTGCTGAGCGCCGCTCTGTCCCGCTCCGATGTGCAACTAATGGCGACTTTTTGGTTCCTCAGTTTTCTAATACTGCTCACCCCCACCCCGAGCGCGACGACATCGACCTTGGCTTTAATGCACTTGATGACGTCATCGCTGGTGTGTCGGGGATCAATGGATTCAACGATGAGGCTGTGTCTCGGCGTATTGATCGCTTCCGCGTAAGTCTTCGCCGGCCTCTGGTGACCCATTGGGGTTGCTTCTACAGGTTGTCTATGGAAGCACTCTGCATCCGCATGGGCCTCCATCAATCCACGCAGGTGCTCAACTGTCATCCTTATTGGCGCAGCCGTCTCCAGCGTGGTGTCCCGGAGCTCAATTATCTCCTGCTTTACGTTGTCTATCTTTGTTTCCAAAATATTCGTCGATTCCTTAGACGGCAGCGCGCTCTGAAGCGCGTCTAAGCCATTCTGCACTTTCCCCAAAGCCTCTTGCGTTCCCGAACACACCTGCAGGATCTGCAAAAGGTCACCTGCGGAGGGCGAGGGCTGAGAAGGAGCGCCCCTAATTACTTCTTGCACTGCCTCCCTAACCTGGTCCATGGAGACGTTATGACCCACATCTGATACCTCCACGGGGCGACGTCCCAGTGATTCCAGCTCCTGCCGGATGAACATGAGCTCTGCATGGAGGTCAGCCATGTTGGGACCCTGTACCGGGTCAGGCTCCACATACTTGAGCGCACGTGAAGGCCGCGCTGATTGGAGTGCCGCTCTCAGCGGCTCCATTTCGGTGGACATTTCCGCCACCTTTGCGAGCACAGAGCTCAACATTTGAGGCGACTCTCTGAGCGCTGCTGCCGCCTCCTGCCTCAGTTTTTGTATAGGCTCACATGCGTCAAAAAGAAGGATATGACGCAGAGCATCGATGTCTTTTGTCAGCTTTTCGACTTGAGACTCAAGATTTTTATAGTCTACCAGAGCCACCTCCAACGCACGAGCGTATTTCTGGGCACGTCGCTCCCTGTCCTTGGCTATGCCCTCTTTTAGCCTAGTTGCCTCTACCATATGGAGGTTACGCGAGTCCGAAAGTTTCAGGATCATCTCATACATGAGGTGTAAGGCCGACACTACATTTTCCCTTATTTCCCTTTTGAGATTTCCCGAGCTCTCCAGCTCCAATTTGGCCTTCTGCAGGACAGCACCTGCCTGGTGCGGCATCTCACTCAGCACAATTCTTCTCCCGTCCACTGTCCTAGTGGAGTCGCAGGAGTTAACCGATACATCCGAGTCACAGTCGTCAATATCCACGCCCATAGTTTCGGTGTCCAGAAGCTTATCCGTCTCCACTGAGCCAGCAGCCATTGCTTGCCTTATCTGCGCCTGTATGCGTAGGTCAGATGGTACTGATTTAACTGCAGGTCTTATGGGAGTGGAGGAGAGAGGCATTTGTTCCGAAACCGAAGGTACATGGTCCTGTTCCGAAAGAGGCTACGCGCAGGAAGGCGCAGACTGCTCGCGACCAGAAGGGTCCGGAAGCTCCAGCGGCTGCGAAGATGTATGGGTGGACTCAGCCTGCACCACAGCACCGCTACCGGATCCAGCCACCACTCCGGCAGCCCTTGGCTTTACGCGCTGCGGAGCAGTCGGGGGCGGCGCCGGCTTGACTGCTCGCCTAGGTGGGGGAATATTCTTTGACATTGTAGTGTGCGACGCGGCGCGTATTAAGTTAAGTCCCGTATAAAGTTCAAGATACACGTCCCGTACAACTTTACACTCCAAAAATAAAAGTAAATGTTTAAACTCCTAAGTCAATTTAAGCTCTACGGATAGGTCGCGCCAAGCCCTATAAAGCGACACCAACAAGACTCGATCTAGGTTAATAAGGCTTAAGACTATGGTCCAGAATTAAAGAACAAAACAAAATCTCAAGATTATAAAGTAAAAAATAAAATGAAATTAAAATTAAAAACCGACTCGGTCTTGACCCTGGTCTGACCAGGTTAGAGTGTCCCCTGCAACTTTCCACTCCAAGAATAAAAGTAAATGTTTAAACTCCCGAGTAAATTTAAGCTCTACGGATAGGTCGCGCCAAGCCCTACAAGACGACATAAACGAGACTCGATCTAAGTTAATAAGGCTTAAGACTATGGTCCAGAATTAAAGAACAAAACAATCTCAAGATTAAAAAGTAAAAATAAAAATAAAATAAAATTAAAATTAAAATCCGACTCGGTCTTGACAATGGTCTGACCAGGTTAGAGTGTACCCTACAACTTTCCACTCCAAAAAATAAAAGTAAATATTTAAACACCTAAGTCAATTTAAGCTCTACGGATAGGTCGCGCCAAGCCCTACAAAACGGCACAAACGAGACTCGATCTAAGTTAATAAGGCTTAAGACTATGGTCCAGAATTAAAGAACAAAACAAAATCTCAAGATTACAGAGTAAAAATAAAATAAAATTAAAATTAAAATCCGACTCGGTCTTGACCCTGGTCTGACCACGTAAGAGTGTCAGTCAAATGCTTAAGGAATCTAAAAATAATAAAATAAGAAATCCCAAACTAAAATTCAAAACAAAGAGCTACGGCCCGTTATCTAATATTTTGGCAAGTAAGGGGTGGGGAAGGAGAAAAGTTCTGGAAAAAGGAAAAGTGGGGGGGGGATCGGTGTCTCGGTAGCGGTTTTCACCTTAGTGTCGTGTCTAACGACACTACACAGGCCGAATTTGTGCTCCAAAGTTGTCTAGCTCCTCTGGTTACCGAGATATGCAATTTTTAAGTACCGGGTTCGATTCCCGGTTGGTGAATTTTCCAAAAAAAAAAAAGTTTTCAAATTTATGTAATTATATTAATTGGAGCTTTAATGGGTTGTTAACTTCGGGATAGTCTTAGTTCAAAATAGTAATTTAGGTTTTCCGTTTCACTTTGCACGTTGAGGGTAGGGTGGCTTGGCGACCTAGATTCTGTGTCTACAAAGTTATATTTGTAGTTTTTTCCGATCGCTTCCTCCACTTCGGGGATCAATAACTCAAGTCCTTTTTAAGACGCGTGAGTTTTTGGGGTATCGGCTGAAGCAGGGGGAGTTCCCCTTCCTCGCGACCCGTGTTCCGGATTTTTCGGCTAAGGGGCTTGTCTGTGAGGGAGCGTTCAAGGGGGTTGTTTACTATTTCCCAACCGCAAAGGCCGTAGTTTTTTGACTTCCCCTGCACCGAAAAATCCAAAACTCGGCCCGGAGGTAGGTCTTCCCAGTCCCTGTGTCCTCTCAAAACCCTGGGTGTACACCACCCCTCCTTCAACCCCCAATGCGCAACTATAAAAATTTTTTGGGTGAGTGTTTTCCTATATTTGCAATTTTAGAGGTATATTAAGTTAAATAAAAATACAGAATATAATGGTTTCCGTGGCGGCAACCTTATAGTTAATAAATAAAGATTCTAAATAAATATAGGGGTAAAAATGAGCTACCCCCGATTTTTTGAAATGTTATTTCTCATATATATTAACAACTACTAATGCGATAACCACGAAAATTAAAATCTAGATAGAATAAACTTAGCCTAATTTTTGAGGTTCATAAAAACAGGTCCTCAATCCCGTTTTCCCGGAGAAAACAATTTTTAAAAATAAGGAAATATTTAAACCTTTCTTTTGGGGGTCTTCCGCGGTGAATTTTCTCAATGTTTCTGCGTCTCCCGGCTCCTCGTCTGTGTAGCTTCCGAGTTACGGTCCCAGGTCCCGTATGAACCCTCGGGAACCCTGACCCCGCTCCGCCCGGTTGATTGTTTTGCTACCCAACTCCGTAACCCCTGGTCTGAAAAACCCGAGTGAGGTGTCTGAAGATAGGGCTTTTTATAGCGCACCTGACTGCAATTGCAGATTTTAAAGTGCCCGCGCAAAATCGGGCAGCGTCGGGTTTTGTATGTTTTTCCGCACAGTTTTTTGTCTTTTTGGGCCACTGTTTTCCACTTTAAAAACACAATTTTTTCACTCTCGCGTGCGTCTTTGCAGCGCGCTTCCAACGGTATATCGCACTTATACGTTTTCTCGAAAAAAACTATTTAAAGGAATTTTTGTGCGCGGAGCGAGTTTAGAGTGATCTGATCGCGGCGGGGCGCCCTGTCGTTTAGAGTGACACAGGTGCTGTCGGGGCACGGCTGCTTCGGCAAGTACCTGTGCCGCATAGACAGGGAGCCGGACGCTCGGTGCCACCACTGCGTCCATTGCGGGGAGGACACGGCGCAACACACGCTCGCCGAGTGTGTAGCTTGGGAGGAGCAGCGCCGTGTCCTCACAAATGAAGTAGGAGGCGCGAAGTCCCCCGCCCCCTATTCGATGGACCCGAGTCGCAGGCGCGCGCGGGTGTCAGCGCGCGCCTCTGAGGCGATGCACGGGGTAGTTCAACACCTCACTACCCCGTGCAGGAGACGAGGCCGGGACAGACCCGGCCAGCACTAGTGCGGGGCTGCGGAAGAATTAGGTTTCCCGCGGCCCCCCGCGCACGTGTGAGAAGACACCGGAAATAAAAAAAAAAAAGGTTAGGTTAGGTTATTCGGTGCCCAGTTCCCCCCCGGCTCTCGTGGCGTTCGGATCGTTTTTGACTCGCTCCGCGCACGAAAAATCGTTAAAGTACGTTTTTTCGAGAAAAAGCACAAGTGTGATATATCGATAGAAGCGCGCTGAGAAGACGGACGTAATAGTGAAATTTTAATTGTGAAAAGTTGAAAATTGTGGCCAAAAACGGCACAAAAACAAGTGGGAAAAAGTTTGAAAACGATACCCTGCGCGATTTTCAGCGGACACTCAAAAAACGGCAACTGCTATTAGGTGCGCAGCGAGGAGACCTATCTCCAGACACCTCACTCGGGATAATCCGAACAGGGGTGCCGGAGATAGAGCAGAAAATATCCAGCCGCGTGGAACGTGGCCAAGGTTCCCGTGGGTTCGGACTGGACCCGGGACCATAACTCGCGAGCGACATAGACGAGGAGGGGGGAAACGCAAGAAACAACGGGAAAATCACCGTGGAGGACCCCCAAACCCAAGTTTGAAACTTTTCTAAATTTCAAAAAATCTATTCCCGGGAAACCGGGATAGATAAAGTGTTCCTTATAGACTCTAAAAATTAGTTTACAATAGTTCTATTTAGGTTTTAAAATTTATAAACATAGTTTCAGTAGATATTAAGATATTTAGGTTTTAGTTTTTAAAATATTCGGGGGTTGGTCAGTTCTGCACCAACATTTAATTAAAACTTCTAATTACGAACGTCAGGGGTACTTCCACAGGAATTGTTTTGGAAGGTGCGATTATTTACATAAATTAACAGTCAAAAACACAAAAATAGGGAAAGCATACTACCCATAAATTTTGAAATAGCACACTGGGGGTTGAAGGAGGGGAGGTGTACGCCTGGATTTTTGAGAGGACTTAGGGACGGGGCAGACCCACTTTCGGACCAAGTTTCGGATTTTTCGGTGCAGGGGAAGTTCAAAAACCACAAACTTTGCGGTTGCAAAACCGTAAACAACCCCATTTGTCCCTTTCTCACAGACGAACCCCTTAATCGAGGAATCCGGGACGCGGGTCGTAAGAAAGGGGAACTCCCCCCGCTTCAGAGGAAACCTCAAGAACCCGAGCGTCTCAAGTAAAACTCGAGATATCGACCCCCAAAGTGGAGGCGGCGTCCGGGAAAAACAGCAAAGGTAACATTGCGAAACACGCTACCCCCAACTTATTTTTATAAAATAAAGAAATTTCTAGATTAAATTTCAAAACATTATTCCGCAATAGACAAAAAGTTTAAGACCCAAAACCGACACCTACATATAAAGTTGGAAAGTTTTTTTTCACCTACATTCGGAAATTTCACCAACCGGGAATCGAACCCGGGACTTAAAAATTGAATATCTCGAGAACTAGAGGAGATAGGAGGATTTGGACTCCAGATTCGACCTGTGTAGTGTCGTAAACACGACACTAAGATGAAAACCGTAACCGGAATATCGATCCCCCCCCATTTTCCTTTTTCCTCAACTTTTCCCCTTGCCTACCTCTTGCGGGCCATATCTCGGAAATGAGAGGAGATAGAGCCGATCCGACTTCGGATTCAGCCTTGGTGGTGTACACCACGGCATAAGTCGTATAAGAGGTACCCTCCTCCCCTTTTTCGACCCCCCCCACCCCTCACATACCAAACATCGATATCTCGGAAAGTACGAGGCGTGGAAAGGTTTTGACTGCGGATTTCTTTATTTCTTTATTTTAATTATTTGTATATATTAGACTTGGGAAACGGTCAAGACCGAACCGTATTTTAGTTTTATTTTATTTAAATTTTTCTTTTAATTTTAAGATCATATTATTGTACACTTCTAGGTTTACTGACCTCTAAGTTAACTTGACCTAGACCTGTTCGGAAGCGGTCAAGACCGAGTCGCGGTCAAGTCCGAGTCGCATTTCAAAATTTTACTTTTATTATAAATTCCTTATTGTATTTTCATTTTACGTTTAAGTAATTGCAATCTGTGACCTTAACTGCCGACTTGTTCTTTTGAACAATATAGATAGGTTTAGTTTAAGTGAGTGAACGACAGTGTTTCGTTCTTTGAACAACAAATTTTTGAGGAACAAAAGAAAGAAAGAAAAAAAAAAGAAAAAAAGATTTGTTTAGATTTAATATAGAATTTAAGGTGAAACAAGGTTTCGGCCGCCATCAGCAGATAAGTTTGTACACCCCCAGGAGGCTCAGTTTGAATTTGATGTTGTTTTACGATATCTCGATCCTTCGGGATGTCGTGGAATAGCATCGAATTCGTTCCCTTACGAGAAACGATCTTAGGGTCTACCATTTTGGTGGCACCTCCGAAAACCACCCCCGACGAGATAAACCCTAGTATTTTTCCCGACATCGATATCTCGATTCTAAGGTCGAAACCAACTAAAGTAGTTGAGAAAGAACTACCCCTCACTTTGGGGGACTCAAATAAAAGATTTGTTTAGGGAACCACCCCCGGGAATTAACGGGGCAGCACGGTCCCACTAATCCTCCGGAACCCGAGACCACTCCCGGTGAAATCGGACAAGGGAAGTTTTAACTGACATTAAAAAAAAAAAAAAAATACCTATCTAAGCCGCTTAACGGCAAAAATAAGTTTGTTTAGGTATTTGTTTAGGTATTTAGGTCTCTAACCTGTCTCCAGAAAATGCCCCGTATCTCGGAATCCGTGAGTCCTGGCCCAAAAACAATAAAAATTTCGTTCCCCCTTGAACTCACTGCATAAAATCCTCCCCCGCATCCAACCCCTAGGTTTCCAACTCCCTACCCCTAAAATTAAAAATTTGGGAAAAAAAAATTAATACAAGAAATTTTTAAATCTTAACTACTACCATTTCGGCTTACTATTAAATATCAATCGGTTACCCATCGACAGGGATAAGATAAAGGCCCTTTAGGGGTTGCAACCCCTAAACTAGAATCATCTAAAACCAACAAACGAAGAGGGCTAGGACTACGGGGTTTTCGATGTGCTGTAGGAGAGAGTAACCCGGAGAGGTTTCGGGAACGGTCAAGACCGAGTTGTATTTTAATTTTAATTTAATTTAAAAAAATTTAAATATTTAGTATTTTTTTACATTTACAATTAAAATTTATTTTAGTTTAATTGTAAAAATTGTTTCACGTCACTGTTTTTACACTCTTTGTGCGTTTGTTTGGAGTGCACTTGGAGCGTTCCGGCCGCTGCGGGGGCTGTGGGGGGGGGACTGGGTTGGGTTGGGCTGGGTTGGGTTGGGCTGGGTTGCCTGGAACGGCGGCGGCCCCTGTGGCCGTCGTCTTGGGTGGCCTGGCCTGGCCTGGCCTTGCCTAGCCGAGCGGGCGCCGCGGACCTGCCGCGCGGTGGGCTTCGCGGCAGCGTGCGCTCTGGCGGGCGCCCGCCTTGGGAGTTCGAGGCGTGGGTACTCGCCGGAGTGTACGAGTGGACGGTGAGGAGGCCGGGTGTACCCGGTCGTCCAAAAAAAAAAAAAAAATGCAACTTAGGTTGCCTAGCGGGTAGCGCAGACCTGCCGCGTGCTGGGTTTCGCGGCGGCGTGCGCTCTGGCGGGCGCCCGCCTTGCGAGTTCGAAACGTGGGTGCTCGCCGGAGTGTACGAGTGGACGGCGGGGCGGCGGGCGAGCGGTGAGCGCCCTAGCCCCGCAAGAATGGGAGGTCGTCGTGCCGCGGTTGCGGTGCGGCGATGGACACGGCGCAGCACACCCTGGAGGTGTGGGGGTGCCCGTCGTGGTCGGGACCGCGCCGCGATATCGTTGCGGCGACAGGGCCGGACCTCGCGCTCTGGCGCGCGCCCTGCCTTGGGAGTTCGAGGCGTGGGTGCTCGCCGGAGTGTACGAGTGGACGGCGGGGTGGCGGGCGAGCGGAGAGCGCCCTAGCCCCGCAAGAGAGGGAGATCGTCGTGCCGCGGTTGCGGTGCGGCGATGGACACGGCGCAGCACACCCTGGAGGTGTGGGGGTGCCCGTCGTGGTCGGGACCGCGCCGCGACCTCGTTGCGGCGTTGGGGCCGGACCTCGCGCTCTGGCGGGCGCCCCGCCTTGGGAGTTCGAGGCGTGGGTGCTCGCCGGAGTGTACGAGTGGACGGCGGGGCGGCGAGCGAGCGGAGAGCGCCCTAGCCCCGCAAGAGAGGGAGATCGCCGTACCGCGGTTGCGGCGCGGCGGTGGACACGGCGTAGCACACCCTGGAGGTGTAGGGGTGCCCGTCGTGGTCGGGGCCGCGCCGCGGCCTCGTTGCGGCGATCGGTCCGGGCCTCTCGCTCCCCGGCGTGATCAACACCATGCTGGGGGAGGAGGGGTTCTGGGCGGCGGTAGCCTCCTTCTGTGAATAGGTCATGGCGCAGAAGGAGGCGGCGGAGCGCGCGCGCGAGGGCGACCCTATCGCGCCGGCGCTCCGCAGGCGGAGGGGGGGGTCGGAGAAGACGTCAGTATGACGAGCACCTCCGACTCCTCCCTGGTGGAGGCCAGCAGGCAACGGGTGTGGGGGCACCCCTGCCTGCATTGCACGCGCCTTCACCAGCGCCGGACGGGAGTGGCCAGGTGTTCACGGCCATTGCCGTCGCCCCCCAGCGCGGGGGGCAAGTAGGGCTCGCCATCTAGGCGGGCACGCGCCGGAGGGCCGTGGACGCAGAACGTCTCCCATAGCCCTCCCAACAAGGCGCCGGAGGGAACACCGCTGAGTTTAATGGTGAACGCAGACCTAGCCGCACCGCAGTCTCTACAGTCCCCGCAGTCATCGCTTTTTGTTAATGGCCTCGCACATCTATCCGCGCCGCAGTCGCTGCAGTCGTTCCCGTCAGTGTTGCCAGATTTTTGAAAGCATTATCTATCCGAAGATTTAAAAAATCTGTATAAAATCTGTATTTGGTATTGGTATTTTGCTCTTTTGTGCAATTTTATCTGTAGTTGCTATAATAGGGAATAAGCAAGTAATTATTTATACGAGAATAAGTAATTTTATTATAAACCGTTGACAGAGATTCTCTGTCTACTTTATAACTCTGGCAACACTGCGCGCCGTGGGTGCGGTGACGTCATCAGCTGCGGCTAGGGGAGTTCGGTCGTTTCAGGGACTGCGGCGACTGCGGCGCGGCTAGGTGTGCGAGGTTGCATAGAACTTCATATAAAGAATTCGAATGCAAAGACTGCGGCGCGTGCGGTGCGGCTAGGTCTGCGTTCACCATTAGTGGGTATACTGTCGCCGTCATGCGACAGGGAGTCCCACACTCCCCGTCTCGCCCCCCCAGCGAGCGGAAGTGCGTAATTGTCATTTCTCAGCGTCAAAAAAAAAACAAAAAAAAAAAAAAAAAAAGAAAGGTTATTCGGTGCCTGCGACTCGGACGAGACGGACGTGTCGCTCCGCTCCGAATATTGTACTGCAAAGGCATTTTAGATTTGAAATAAATATTGTTTTTATGGGGTTTTAAATTGGGAATGTTTTTGCTTTGAGGGAATTTGTTTTGAGGGAGTATTTTAAATTAATATATATTTTATTTTAGGGATATTTTAATGATATTTTTATTGTAAATATATTTTAATTTAAAAAGGAGGGTTTGTTTTTTGAGAGGGGTTTTTATTGAGATGGGGGGTTTTTAATTTTATAAATTTTATTAATTTATAAATTAAATTTGGATTTTGTTTTTATTTTTAACATGGCCGGGAAAAAGAAAAAAGGCTCAAGTATACCGCTCCGGGACGCCTCAGGGCGGCTTCCGCTGAGGGTCCCTGCTGGGGGCTCAGTGGGTAGCTCATCTCGGGGCACATCTGGGAGCCGATCCGGGAGTCGATCTGGGGGCTCATCTCGGGGCCCAGCTGGGGGCTCAGCTAGGGGCCCAACTGGGGGCCCATGCGGGGTCCAAGCTAGGGGCCCAACTGGGGCCCAACTGGGGGTGCAACTGGGGGCCCATGTGGGGGCCCAACTGGGGGCTCATGTGGGGGCCCAACTGGGGGCCCATCTAGGGGCCCAACGGGGGGCCCATCGTGGGTCCCAACTGGGGCCTCATCAGGGGCCCCACCTGGGGACCAGAATGGCGGCCCAACTGGGGGCCCAACTGGGGGCACAACTGGGGGCCCATCTAGGGGCCCAGCTGGGGGCCCGTCGAGGAAACTCGTAGGGGCCCATTTGGGGGGTCAAGTGCCCGAGTCGGACGTGACGTCCGATTCGGATACGTCCGTCATGGACACGTCGGCGGCCGAAACCGACCGCCAAAACCGAAAGAGGGCCTTCCTGAGGCCTGGCTCCGGGGGCTCGGAGTCGGTCAGCGAGGCGAGAAAGAAGCCGAGGCAGAGGAAGGCTTCGACGTCCACCTCACCCTGCACCCTAGATGTAGGCTTATCGGAGGCCGAGCGCCGCCCGAACTTGGCCAAGCGGGCGCAGGCCCAGCAGGACCTCGAGGAGCGGGTCGCTGCCAAGGAGCAGCGGGCGCGCGCTACCCGGGCCAAGTCCGGGTACGGCGCGTCCCTCCTGCACTACGCGGACCGTTCCTTGGGAGAGCTGGAGCGGATGGCGGAGGAGGATGAGGAGGAGATCATGGAGATCGCCACCAAATCCTCCCACCTGAAGGGCACTTTCCAGAAGGCCCTGAAGTGTCGGGCCGCGAGCATGCGCGCAATAATTTTAGAAATTGCGCAGCGCAACGCGACGGAAGAGACGCGGCAGCTGCAGGCGCGCGTCGACCGCCTGCAGCTGGAGGTCAGCCAGCTGCACCAAAAGCTGGCTGAGGCCACGGCCCGGCCCATTCAGGCCGAACGGGCACCGGCAGTGGTGGCCTCCATACCCTCCTCCTCCTCCAACCTGGAGGAAATTATCAGGAGGGTGATAGCGGAGGAGAGGAATTTTACCAGGGCCTGCCTAGCGGGCATAGAGGACCGGCTCCTGCCGGAAAGGCGACTCCGCCCACCGCTAGCGGCGGACAAGAGCTCGCCACAGGTGGAGCCGGAACCCGTGCCTCAGGCGGGCCCGGCAGCGGGCGCCCAGCCCGCAGGGAAGGGCAAAGGTGGGGGCAAGAGGAGCAAAGCGGCCCCTCCTCCTCCGCAAGCCCCTACCAACACAAGCCCAGAGGGGGCGCCCGAGCCGGTACCCGGGCCTTCCTCCGCTACCCAGCCGGCCCCTCCCCAAACCCAGGACGCCCTTCTTCCGTCCACCACCCCGGCCAACATGTCGTGGACGGAGGTGGTGAAGAAGGGCAAGAAGAAGCCCGCAGCGCCCGCAGCGTCCGCAGCGCCCGCAGCGACCGCTCCTCCAGCCAAAACGGCTCCAGCCGCCGGCAGGAAACTGCCTCCTCCTCCCCGAACCGCGGCCGTCGTGGTAACAATCACCCCGGAGGCCGCGGAGCGGGGGGCGACGTACGAGTCCGTCCTCAGACGGGCTCGTTCCAACGCTGATCCCACGCAACTAGGGATCAGCTATATCACCTGCCGGCGGACAATGACCGGGGCTCGAATTTTCGAGTTCGGGGGGGAGCGGCGCGAGAGCAACGCCGACCTCTTCGCAAAAAAATTGCGGGAGGTCATTGCGGACGCGGCGACGGTCGCCAGGCCCGCGAAGACCGCACCCCTGGAGGTGGCTGACGTCGACGACTCGGCCACCAGGGAGGATGTGGTGGCGGCCGTCGCGGCGGCGGGTGGCTGCGACGCCAGCGCGGTGAGGTGCGGGCCCATCAGGCCTGGCCGCCGCGGCATGGGCACCACGCGCGTGGAGTGCCCAATTGTCGCCGCCAGGGCCCTCCTCGCCGCGACCAAGGGGCGGCTGCCTCTGGGGCTCAGCACGGCCGTAGTGCGGGCGCTTGAGGACGGGCCGATGCGTTGTTTTAAATGCTTCGCACTCGGCCACACTCGGGCCACGTGTCCCTCCAAGGCCGACTGGGGGGACGCGTGCTACCGCTGCGGGCTCCAGGGGCACAAGAATGCCGCCTGCGGCGCCGCCACGCCACATTGCGTGACGTGCGCCGCCAGTGGCCGCCCTGCCGACCACAAGATGGCGGGTGGGAGCTGCAAGCCCCCCGTCAGAAAGGGAGTGGTGCAGGCGCAGGTCCGACCTGCCGCCTCCGCCGCCACCGCCGTCGTCGTCGCCACCGCAGCTCCAGCGGCGGCAACAGAGGGGGGAGCAATGACGATCGATGGATAGGGTCGACCGTCATCGCTTCCTCCAGGCGAACACCAACCACTGCAAAGCGGCCCAGGACCTGGTGGTTCAGGTCATGGCCGAGTGGTTGGTGAACGTGGCGGCGGTCGCCGAGCCGTACTCGATCCCCGGCAGCTGGCTGGGCGACGAGGACGGCTTGGTGGCACTAGCGGCGCGGTCTTCCACGGACTCCCCTCCCCTCTCGCTATTAGAGAGGGGACCGGGATACGTGGCCGCCGCGTGGGGAGACTCGGCCCTCGTGGCCGTGTACTTCTCCCCAAACCGCTCCTTGCAGGACTTCGAGGACTTTCTCGGGGTCCTGGCCGCCGTGGTCGGCAGGGCGGCGCCGCGTCAGGTCGTAGTCTTGGGCGACCTGAACGCCAAGTCGACAGCCTGGGGCAACCCGGCCGCCTCGTGCAACGTCCGAGGTCGCGCCGTGGAGCTCTGGGCGGCCACGTCCGGCGTCTCCCTGCTCAACAGGGGGGCGGTCCACACGTGTGTGCGGCAGCGGGGAGGGTCGGTGGTGGACGTTTCGTTCGCCACCCCCGCGATAGCCGCCCGCGTCGTGGACTGGCGGGTGGAGTTGGTGGAGACCTTGTCGGACCACCGCTACGTGCGGTTCGACATCGTCTCCGCCAGGGGCTCCGCGGAGTCCGCTGGGTCGGGGCAATCGCCGTTCCCGCGGTGGGCTCTGACCCACCTGGACAGGGAGGCGGCGGCGGAGGCGGCGTTCATCCAGGACTGGCTGTCGCCGCCCGCCGCCGGTCTGGACGTGGACACCGCTGCGCGGCAGCTGGGGGATTCCCTGACCGAGGTGTGCAACTCCAGCATGCCTCGGTCTCGCCGGCCGCCAGCCAGACGGGCCGTGTACTGGTGGTCGGCGGAGCTGGCGGAGCTCCGTGCAGCGTGCGTGCGGGCCAGGAGGGCCTACACGCGGAGCCGGCGGCGGCGTCGCAGAGACTTGGCCGACGAGGACCGCCTCTACGAGGCGTACGTGGAGGCCAAGACGGTCCTCGATCGGGCCATCGCCACGGCCAAGGACTCGGCGAGAGCCGAAATGCTGGAGGGTCTCGACAACGACCCCTTCGGGAGGCCATACAAGGTGGCGCGCAGCAAGCTGCGCCCCTTCGGCCCCCCCGTTGTCGAGACCCTGGAGCCCTCCTTCCTGGACGGGGTGGTGCGGTCCCTGTTTCCGCGCAGGGGCAACTTCACCCCGCCAGTGATGGCTCCGCCGCCGCCGCCGCCGCCGCCGCCGCACGAGGCGGAGGAGGAGGAAGCCCCGCCGGTCACGGAGTCGGAGCTCGGCGCGGCCATCGACCGTGTCCGCGCCAGAAAGAAGGCTCCGGGCCCCGACGGGGTCCCCGAAAGGGTGGTGGCGATCGCCGCCACCCAAATGGAGGCGCGGTTTCGGGACCTCTTCGACGCATGCTTCGCGTCGGGGAGGTTCCCGAAACCGTGGAAGGAGGGCCTATTGTGCCTCCTTCGCAAGGAGGGCCGCCCGGCGGACTCCCCCTCGGCATACCGGCCGATCATGCTCCTGGCAGACGTCGGGAAAATGTTCGAGGGGATAGTCGCCGCCCGCCTAAAGGAGCACCTGCGGGATGTCGGACCGGACTTGTCGGACGCTCAGTTCGGCTTTCGGGCTGAGCGTTCGACGGTAGACGCACTGGCCTGCCTCAAGGGGCAGGTGGAGGAGGCGATGCAGGCGGGGGACGGGTTGCTGGCGGTGTCGTTCGACATAGCCAACGCCTTCAACTCGATCCCCCACTCTACCATCATGGAGGCGCTCCGCTTCCACGGAGTGCCTCCATACCTGCGGCGTCTGCTGGCCAGCTACCTGGAGGACAGGGAGGTCCTCCTGGTGGACAGGTCTGGCCGAGTCCGGCGATATCCCGCCGAAGCCGGCGTCCCGCAGGGGTCGGTCGTGGGGCCCCTGCTCTGGAACGTCGGCTACGATTGGCTCCTGCGGGGAACTCTCCCCCGGGGCGTAAGGGTCGTCTGCTACGCGGACGACACTCTCCTCACCGCCCGGGGGGAGAGTTTCGGAGAGGCGGCCAACTTGGCCTCGGCGGGCGGCTCCCTCGTCGCGGGGAGGATCCGCCGCCTCGGCCGGACGGTGGCGCTGCACAAAACCGAGGCCGTGTACTTCCACGGTCCTCGGCAGCGGCAGCGCCCCCCGCCCGACGCCCACATCCACGTGGAGGGCGTCCGCATCGCGGTTGGGGCCCAGATGAAATATCTGGGCCTCGTGCTCGACAGCAGGTGGCGCTTCGGCCCGCACTTCCGCGGGCTGTCGGCGCGCCTGCTGAAGACCGCGGGCGCCCTCTCGTGGCTGCTCCCCAACGTGGGGGGGCCCAGCGTCCGATGCCGGCGACTCTACGCCGGCATCCTGAGGAGTATGGCCACCTACGGGGCCCCCATCTGGGAGGACTCCCTCCGGAGGAGGGAGAATGCCGCGGCCTTGCGGGCCCCGCAGAGGGCCATAGCCCAGCGGGTGGCGCGGACCTACCGCACGGTGGGCTTTGCGGCGGCGTGCGCTCTGGCGGGCACCCCGCCTTGGGAGCTCGAGGCGTGGGTGCTCGCCAGAGTGTACGAGTGGACGGCGGGGCGGCGGGCGAGCGGAGAGCGCCCAGCCCCGCGAGAGAGGGAGGCCGTCCGGCGGGAGGCGAAGGAAGCCGTCGTCCGGCATTGGGCGATGGACCTCGCCACCGCGGTATTCGGTCGCCGCACACTCGACGCGATCGGGCCGCTCCTGCAAGAGTGGCTCGATCGGTCGCACGGGGTGGTCTCCTTCCGACTGGCGCAGGTGCTGACTGGCCACGGATGTTTCGGGGCCTACCTGCACCGCATCGGTCGGGAGGAGACACCGTCGTGCCGCGATTGCGGCGCGGCGGTGGACACGGCGCAGCACACCCTTGAGGGGTGCCCGTCGTGGTCGGAGCCGCGCCGCGACCTCGTTGCGGCGATCGGGCCGGACCTCTCGCTCCCCGGCGTGATCAACGCCATGCTGGGGGACGAGGGGTCCTGGACGGCGATAGCCTCCTTCTGTGAACAGGTCATGTCGCAGAAGGAGGCAGCGGAGCGCGCGCGCGATGACGACCCTCTCGCGCCGGCGCTCCGCAGGCGGAGGAGGGGTCGGAGAAGACGTCAGTATGACGAGCACCTCCGACTCCTCCCTGGTGGTGGCCAGCAGGCAACGGGTGCGGGGGCACCCCTGCCTGCATCACACGCGCCTTCACCAGCGCCGGACGGGAGTGGCCAGGTGTTCCCGGCCATTCCCGTCGCCCCCCAGTCCGGGGGGCACGTAGGGCCCGCCATCTAGGCGGGCACGCGCCAGAGGGCCGTGGACGCAGAACGTCTCCCACAGCCCTCCCAACAAGGCGCCGGAGGGAACACCGCTGAGTTTTAGTGGGTATACTGTCGCCGTCACGCGACAGGGAGTCCCACACTCCCCGTCTCGCCCCCCCAGCGAGCGGAAGTGCGTAATTGCCATTTCTCAGCGACAAAAAAAAAAAAAAAAAAAAGGTTAGGTTAGGTTAGGTTTTTTTTTTTTTTTTTTTTTTTTCTGCTTTTCCCCGATCATAGATAACATCGGGCCCTTTTACATCTGTTGTTCATGTAAGTTCTGTTCATATGAGAACTCTCGCTCTTTAAGCGGCGCACTATGTGTTGTCCATACATTGTTGTGTATAGTCATCCTTTGTTGGATGGGACTTTTTTAGCTCAGGGCTTATTGCTTCTATTTTATTTATGCTTATATTATATACTTATTTACTTATGCTTTTATACCTATGCTTTAATATTGAGACTTATATATTTATGCTTTTTTATAAAGCTTGTTATATAATTTATATTAATGCTTATTATTAACATTTTCCATTTCTATTTCTTAATTCTAATTTATATTTATGTAGTAGTTTTATTTATTTATAACTATGCATTCAGCAGGGTTGGTGAATTGTTTGTGTGTGTCTGGTTTTTTTTTTTTTTTTTTTTTTTTTTTTTAATATCACACTTATACATCTTATATCTGTACATACTTAGCTTATTATCTTATTATCAACATTCTTACATTTCTATTTCTAACTTTATTTTATGCGTACAGAATATTTTTATTTATATTTAGTTTTATATTCCAATGTGACTTGTGTTTTGTTCTGTTTTTTAACATTTTGTTTATTTTTATACATCTTTTTGTGTAGGCAACAATATATATACACTCACTTGTATATATTTATTGTCTATTTCTTTTACAACTATGCATCTTATATATTATTATTTTATTGTTAGCGTTTTTACGTTTCCATTTCTAAATTCTGTTTTGTAAGTACGACAGTAAGTGTTTCTATTTATATATAATTATATATTTAACAAGGTTGGTGTGTTGTGTTTTTGTTTTTTGTCTTTCTATTTTTTTAATGCGTATTTCTTGTGTAGGCAATATCATATATATACTTATTTATATATATTTATTGTCTGTTTCTTGTGCTACTATTAATTGTTGTCCGTGTGGTTTTTGTGTGTTGTGCAAATATTTTCATGTATACTAAGTATACATTCATATATCTATTTGTGTTTGTGGCTGTGTGTTTTTGTTCTGTGGACCCTGCATGTTTGTTAGGCATATGCCGTGTTTGCCCGAGCTAAGTAATCCCATTTAAGGCGCACCGGGCAGTCCGCGTTGAACGCATTATGGTCGGTCCTTCGCAACCCGGAGCGTGAGCAGTTGCAGCACTGTGGTTCATTTCCTGCGATATTTTCTGCGCATTTCTCGCGCAGATGAGGTCCTCCACAGTGACTACATCTGTCCACGCTCTCGGTGCAGAATTTCCGACCATGCCCGAATGCTAGACATTTTGTGCACTGTATGAGCGGAGACTGGTCCTCGACTCTGACCCTTTGAAGGTCCAGATAGAGGGCTCCAGTCTCCGTCATTCTCTGCCATATCTTTGGCCTCACTTGGAGGATTATGTGCGGTGTTAGGGTTTCTTGTCCGTTTCTTATATTTTATGGCTATTTCCTTATCCTCCTCAGGTAGGCCCTCGAATATTTCTTTATTCTGGGCGTGTAGCGCCATGACAATGTCCTCGTCCTCGCTGTCTGTGTATACGTCTTTAAGGACCACGAGCGGGTTTTTGTTTGTCATGGGCGCTACTTTAAGTCCGGTCCCACTGCCCTCTATTTTCTCCCGCACTCTCTCACTTTCCTCTCTTGAGTCGCAACCTAAAATTACCGTCTGGTTCTTTGCCTTACGGACCTTACTTACTTTCAGGCCCGTGCTTCTGGCGTCCACCACCCTCCTCACCCTGGCGAGCACCTCGTCAGCGGTCTCCTGACCACCTTCGAGGGTGACCGCCATTGAGTGGAGTGCGGGGCGGTGGACGGGCTTGGCTGCTGCGGCGACGCTGGCGTACGTCTTGGGAGATGGAGCCAGGCCTGCCCCGGACGTCAGCCTCTTGGCGACCTCGACCAGTTCCTCCTTTACCGCGGCAACATCCCCAGCAACACCGCCGACAAGGTCTTTGAGGAGGGCATAGTGCCGACCGCCGACCTCCTCGGTCGTTGTGTCTGCGGCAGCCCTGACCTCGTCGATCCTGTCGGTGATGGTGCTGATGATGTTGGCGTCTCGCTCGTAGTTTTGGGCGTCCATTTCGGCTAGGTCCTCTTTCAGGCTTCGCTCCACCTCGCCTAACCGCTCCGTCAGCGCCGCTTCCATCTGTTCCAGCCTCCTCAGGACGTCATCGTACCCCTCCGACGTCGGGGCTCTTTCAGGCGTCTTCGTTTTCGGGACCTCTTGTTCGAGACTCTGAATGCGTCTGCTGAGTTCGAAAATGGCTCTAATACCTTTATCGGATTGCACCTCCAGGAAAGTTTTTATGTCCCTCCTCATTTGAGGGTATTCATGTACCTTCGAGGGGATATCCTCGAAGGTCCGCATTATTCCCTGGAGGAGCTGATCACTCGGCAATTCAGCGTAGTTTTGTAGCTGCTTTTTGTAGAGGTCCATGTTGTCGAGTGATCTCCGTTTAGCCTGTGGTCTTTTGATGAAGGTAGCAGCAGCGTCCTGCACTACTGCGGTTGTGGGAGCAGGGCTGGGGGTGGTGGGCTTCTTGGCAGCGCCAGAGGTCGTGGGTGTGCGGTGCATTTTTATGTGTCGGGGAAAGTTGTCCTTTGTATAAAAATTTAGTGTAAAACCCTGTAAAGAGGGGTATAGTGTCAAGTGTCAGACCCTGTAAAGGGGGGTCTGTGTCGGTAAATACAATAACGCTAATAATAAACCTAATTAAAACCTTATAATAACTAATTAAAGTTTTTAATACAAACTTAAGTTAGACTAAAATATAACAATTTGGTTAATTAAAACCAAAGTACACGTTTGGCCTCAATAAAGGCTATTGTCTACTAATTAATTATATGTTTGGGTGGTCTAGTCACTCCCGTCTAATATAGTTTAAGCTAAAATTTAGAAGTATAAAAGGGTCAACAATTCATGTATAAAATTAAAATATTTAAGTTAAGTACGGTTCGGACTTGACCGCAACTCGGTCTTGACCGCTTGTAACTGGTCCGGCACAGGTTATTTTAGGTCAATAAACCTAAAGTGTACAATATTTACAGATCTTAAAGTCAAGAAGAAAATTTAATTAAAATAAAACCAAATACGGCTCGGGCTTGACCGCGACTCGGTCCTGACCTTGGTCGGAGCAGATTAGGTGTCGGTCAAAGCTTAAGGAACATAAATCTGTATAGTATAATATAGTCCGTACTGACCGAGATATCAGGTTTTGGTATGTGAGGAGTGGGGGGGGGGGGGGGGGGGGGGTTCCAAACAGGGGGGAGAGGGTTTCTCCTGCGCGACTTTAGCCACAAAGGCTGATTCCGAAGTCGGATCGGCTCTAACTCCTCTCGTTCCCGAGATATGGCCCTCCAAAGGATGTGGAAAAGGAAAGTTCAGGAAAAAGGAAAATAGGGGGGGGGATCGATATCTCGGTAGCGGTTTTCACCTTAGTGTCGTGTCTAACGACAATACACAGGCCAAATTTGAGGTCCAAATTGGCCTAGCTCCTCTAGTTTCGGAGATATACAATTTTTGGGTACCGGGAGGGGAGGGGGGAGCAATGACGATCGATGGATAGGGTCGACCGTCATCGCTTCCTCCAGGCGAACACCAACCACTGTAAAGCGGCCCAGGATCTGGTGGTCCAAGTCATGGCCGAGTGGTTGGTGAACGTGGTGGCGGTCGCCGAGCCGTACTCGATCCCCGGCAGCTGGCTGGGCGACGAGGACGGCTTGGTGGCACTAGCGGCGCGGTCTTCCACGGACTCCCCTCCCCTCTCGCTATTAGAGAGGGGACCGGGATACGTGGCCGCCGCGTGGGGAGACTCGGCCCTCGTGGCCGTGTACTTCTCCCCAAACCGCTCCCTGCAGGACTTCGAGGACTTTCTCGGGGTCCTGGCCGCCGTGGTCGGCAGGGCGGCGCCGCGTCAGGTCGTAGTCTTGGGCGACCTGAACGCCAAGTCGGCAGCCTGGGGCAACCCGGCCGCCTCGTGCAACGTCCGAGGTCGCGCCGTGGAGCTCTGGGCGGCCACGTCCGGCGTCTCCCTGCTCAACAGGGGGGCGGTCCACACGTGTGTGCGGCAGCGGGGAGGGTCGGTGGTGGACGTTTCGTTCGCCACCCCCGCGATAGCCGCCCGCGTCGTGGACTGGCGGGTGGAGTTGGTGGAGACCTTGTCGGACCACCGCTACGTGCGGTTCGACATCGTCTCCGCCAGGGGCTCCGGAGAGTCCGCTGGGTCGGGGCAATCGCCATTCCCGCGGTGGGCCCTGACCCACCTGGACAGGGAGGCGGCGGCGGAGGCGGCGTTCATCCAGGACTGGCTGTCGCCGCCCGCCGCCGGTCCGGACGTGGACACCGCTGCGCGGCAGCTGGGGGATTCCCTGACCGAGGTGTGCAACTCCAGCATGCCTCGGTCTCGGTCGGAGCGGAAGTGCGTAATTGCCATTTCTCAGCGTCAAAAAAAAAAAAAAAAAAAAGGTTAGGTTGGGGGATCCCCCACAGCGCATACTTCCACGCAGTATCCCCCGGGCAACGCCGTGTCTGACCACCGTAACGGAGTGGCAGACCGGCGGCTAAAGTGCGCTGTGACATCGTAGACTTTTATTGAAATACTGTTTTACCTGCCGGATTTTATTTTAATTGCTGTGTGTCTACGATAAGATGAAAAAGAAACCAAGCCGTGACGCCTCAGGGCGCTTTTTATCACATCGCTCCTCTCAGGACGATCTAAACGGCCCTTCTCAGGGCCACGCCGACGGCGCTTCGGCGTCGGAAGCTGACCGCGCACCATCTGCGGCCAGCTTCTTTTGCAGGCCAGACGAGGTGTCGGACTCTGACGACTCCAATGCAGGCACGTCGGCGGCTGAATACGACCGTACGAAGCGGAAGTTTGAGTCCGAGACCTCCTCTGGATCGGCCGTAGCTAGGACGAAGAAGAAGCTGAAGTCTAAAAGGGCCTCGAGCCCTTCCTTGACCTCCACCTCGCCTTGCACCCACGATGTGGGCTTATTGGAGGCCGAGCGCCGCCCGAACCTGGCCAAGCGGGCGCAGGCCCAGCAGGACCTCGAGGAGCGGGTCGCTGCCAAGGAGCAGCAGGCGCGCGCTGCCCGGGCTAAGTCCGGGTACGGCGCGTCCCTCCTCCAGTACGCGGACCGCTCCTTGGGCGAGCTGGAGAAGATGGCGGAGGAGGATGAGGGGGAGATCATTGAGATCGCCACCAAGTCCTCCCACCTGAAGGGCACCTTTCAGAAGGCCCTCAAGTGCCGGGCCGCGAGCATGCGCGCTATCATCCAGGAGGTGGCCCAGCGCACTGCGTCAGAAGAAACACGGCAGCTGCAGGCGCGCGTCGACCGCCTGCAGCTTGAGGTCAGCCAGCTGCACAAGAAGCTGGCTGAGGCCACGGGCCGGCCCATCCAGGCGGAACGGGCACCAGAAGCGGTGGCCCCCCTCTCCTCCTCCTCCTCCTCCTACTCCTCCAACCTGGAGGAAATTATTAGGAGGGTCATAGCGGAGGAGAGAAACTTTACTAGGGCCTGCCTCGCGGGCATAGAGGACCGGCTCCTGCCGGAAAGGCGACTCCGCCCGCCGCTAGCGGCGGACAAGAGTTCGCCTCAGACGGACCCGGAACCCGTGCCCCAGGCGGGCCCGGCAGCGGGCGCCCAACCCACTGGGAAGGGCAAAGGCAGGGGCAAGAGGAGCAAAGCGGCTCCTCCTCCTCCGCAAACCCCTACCACCACGAGCCCAGAGGGAGCGCCCGAGCCGGTGCCCGGGCCCTCCTCCGCTACCCAGCCGGCCCCTCCCCAGATGAAACAGGACGCCCTTCTTCCCTCCACCACCCCGGCCAACATGTCGTGGACGGAGGTGGTCAAGAAGGGCAAGAAGAGGAAGCCCGCAGCGCCCGCATCGTCCGCAGCGCCCGCAGCGACCGCTCCCCCAGCCAAGACGGCTCCAGCCGCCGGCAGGAAACTGCCTCCTCCTCCCCGAACCGCGGCCGTCGTGGTGAAAATCACCCCGGAGGCCGCGGAGCGGGGGGCGACGTACGAGTCCGTCCTCAGACGGGCCAGTACCAACGCTGATCCCACCCAACTCGGGATCAGCAACATAACCTGCCGGCGGACCATGACCGGGGCCCGAATCTTCGAGTTCGGGGGGGAGCGGCGCGAGAGTAACGCCGACCTCTTCGCGGATAAACTGCGGGAGGTCATAGCGGACGCGGCAACGGTCGCCAGGCCCGTAAAGACCGCACCCCTGGAGGTGACCGACGTCGATGACTCGGCCACCAGGGAGGACGTGGTGGCGGCCGTTGCGGCGGCGGGTGGCTGCGACATCAGCGCGGTGAGGTGCGGGCCCATCAGGCCTGGCCGCCGCGGCATGGGCACCACGCGCGTGGAGTGCCCCATCGTCGCCGCCAGGGCTCTCCTCGCTGCGACCAAGGGGCGGCTGCCCCTGGGCCTGAGCACGGCCGTGGTGCGAGCGCTTGAAGACGTCCCGATGCGCTGCTTCAAGTGCTTCGCACTCGGCCACACCCGGGCCACGTGTCCCTCCAAGGCCGACTGGGGGGACGCGTGCTACCGCTGCGGGCTCCAGGGGCACAAAAATGCCGCCTGCGGCGCCGCCACGCCGCATTGCGTGACGTGCGCCGCCAGTGGCCGCCCTGCCGACCACAAGATGGCGGGCGGGAGCTGTAAGCCCCCCGTCAAAAAGGGAGTGGTGCAGGCGCAGGTCCGACCTGCCGCCTCCGCCGCCACCGCCGTCGTCGTCGCCGCCGCAGCTCCAGCGGCGGCAACAGAGGGGGGAGCAATGACGATCGATGGATAGGGTCGACCGTCATCGCTTCCTCCAGGCGAACACCAACCACTGTAAAGCGGCCCAGGATCTGGTGGTCCAAGTCATGGCCGAGTGGTTGGTGAACGTGGTGGCGGTCGCCGAGCCGTACTCGATCCCCGGCAGCTGGCTGGGCGACGAGGACGGCTTGGTGGCACTAGCGGCGCGGTCTTCCACGGACTCCCCTCCCCTCTCGCTATTAGAGAGGGGACCGGGATACGTGGCCGCCGCGTGGGGAGACTCGGCCCTCGTGGCCGTGTACTTCTCCCCAAACCGCTCCCTGCAGGACTTCGAGGACTTTCTCGGGGTCCTGGCCGCCGTGGTCGGCAGGGCGGCGCCGCGTCAGGTCGTAGTCTTGGGCGACCTGAACGCCAAGTCGGCAGCCTGGGGCAACCCGGCCGCCTCGTGCAACGTCCGAGGTCGCGCCGTGGAGCTCTGGGCGGCCACGTCCGGCGTCTCCCTGCTCAACAGGGGGGCGGTCCACACGTGTGTGCGGCAGCGGGGAGGGTCGGTGGTGGACGTTTCGTTCGCCACCCCCGCGATAGCCGCCCGCGTCGTGGACTGGCGGGTGGAGTTGGTGGAGACCTTGTCGGACCACCGCTACGTGCGGTTCGACATCGTCTCCGCCAGGGGCTCCGGAGAGTCCGCTGGGTCGGGGCAATCGCCGTTCCCGCGGTGGGCCCTGACCCACCTGGACAGGGAGGCGGCGGCGGAGGCGGCGTTCATCCAGGACTGGCTGTCGCCGCCCGCCGCCGGTCCGGACGTGGACACCGCTGCGCGGCAGCTGGGGGATTCCCTGACCGAGGTGTGCAACTCCAGCATGCCTCGGTCTCGCCGGCCGCCAGCCAGACGGGCCGTGTACTGGTGGTCGGCGGAGCTGGCGGAGCTCCGTGCGGCGTGCGTGCGGGCCAGGAGGGCCTACACGCGGAGTCGGCGGCGGCGTCGCAGAGACTTGGCCAACGAGGACCGCCTCTACGAGGCATACGTAGAGGCCAAGACGGTCCTCGATCGGGCCATCGCCACGGCCAAGGACTCGGCGAGAGCCGAGATGCTGGAGGGTCTCGACAACGACCCCTTCGGGAGGCCATACAAGGTGGCGCGCAGCAAGCTGCGCCCCTTCGGCCCCCCCGTTGCCGAGACCCTGGAGCCCTCCCTCCTGGATGGGGTGGTGCGGTCCCTGTTTCCGCGCAGGGGCAACTTCACCCCACCAGTGATGGCTCCGCCGCCGCCGCCGCCGCTGTCGCCGCACTTTGCGGAGGAGGAGGAGGCCCCGCCGGTCACGGAGTCGGAGCTCGGCGCGGCCATCGACCGTGCCCGCGCCGGGAAGAAGGCTCCGGGCCCCGACGGGGTCCCCGCAAGGGTGGTGGCGATCGCCGCCACCCAAATGGAGGCGCGGTTTCGGGACCTCTTCGACGCATGCTTCGCGTCGGGGAGGTTCCCGAAACCGTGGAAGGAGGGCCTATTGTGCCTCCTTCGCAAGGAGGGCCGCCCGGCGGACTCCCCCTCGGCATACCGGCCGATCATGCTCCTGGCAGACGTCGGGAAAATGTTCGAGGGGATAGTCGCCGCCCGCCTAAAGGAGCACCTGCGGGATGTCGGACCGGACTTGTCGGACGCTCAGTTCGGCTTTCGGGCTGAGCGTTCGACGGTGGACGCACTGGCCTGCCTCAAGGGGCAGGTGGAGGAGGCGATGCAGGCGGGGGACGGGTTGCTGGCGGTGTCGTTCGACATAGCCAACGCCTTCAACTCGATCCCCCACTCTACCATCATGGAGGCGCTCCGCTTCCACGGAGTGCCTCCATACCTGCGGCGTCTGCTGGCCAGCTACCTGGAGGACAGGGAGGTCCTCCTGGTGGACAGGTCTGGCCGAGTCCGGCGATATCCCGCCGAAGCCGGCGTCCCACAGGGGTCGGTCGTGGGGCCCCTGCTCTGGAACGTCGGCTACGATTGGCTCCTGCGGGGAACTCTCCCCCGGGGCGTTAGGGTCGTCTGCTACGCGGACGACACTCTCCTCACCGCCCGGGGGGAGAGTTTCGGAGAGGCGGCCAACTTGGCCTCGGCGGGCGGCTCCCTCATCGCGGGGAGGATCCGCCGCCTCGGCCTGACGGTGGCGCTGCACAAAACCGAGGCCGTGTACTTCCACGGTCCCCGGCAGCGGCAGCGCCCCCCGCCTGACACCCACATCCACCTGGAGGGCGTCCGCATCGCGGTCGGGGCCCAGATGAAATATCTGGGCCTCGTGCTTGACAGCAGGTGGCGCTTCGGCCCGCATTTCCGCGGGCTGTCGGCGCGCCTGCTGAAGACCGCGGGCGCCCTCTCGTGGCTGCTCCCCAACGTGGGGGGGCCCAGCGTCCGATGCCGGCAACTCTACGCCGGCATCCTGAGGAGTATGGCCACCTACGGGGCCCCCATCTGGGAGGACTCCCTCCGGAGGAGGGAGAACGCATCGGCCTTGCGGGCCCCGCAGAGGGCCATAGCCCAGCGGGTGGCGCGGACCTACCGCACGGTGGGCTTCGCGGCGGCGTGCGCTCTGGCGGGCACCCCGCCTTGGGAACTCGAGGCGTGGGTGCTCGCCAGAGTGTACGAGTGGACGGCGGGGCGGCGGGCGAGCGGAGAGCGCCCAGCCCCGCAAGAGAGGGAGGCCGTCCGGCGGGAGGCGAAGGAAGCCGTCGTCCGGCACTGGGCGACGGACCTCGCCACCGCGGTATTCGGTCGCCGCACACTCGACGCGATCGGGCCGCTCCTGCAAGAGTGGCTCGATCGGTCGCACGGGGTGGTCTCCTTCCGACTGGCGCAGGTGCTGACCGGCCACGGATGTTTCGGGGCCTACCTGCACCGCATCGGTCGGGAGGAGACACCGTCGTGCCGCGATTGCGGCGCGGCGGTGGACACGGCGCAGCACACCCTGGAGGAGTGCCCGTCGTGGTCGGGGCCGCGCCGCGATCTCGTTGCGGCGATCGGGCCGGACCTCTCGCTCCCCGGCGTGATCAACGCCATGCTGGGGGACGAGGGGTCCTGGGCGGCGGTAGCCTCCTTCTGTGAACAGGTCATGTCGCAGAAGGAGGCGGCGGAGCGCGCGCGCGAGGACGACCCCCTCGCGCCGGCGCTCCGCAGGCGGAGGAGGGGTCGGAGAAGACGTCAGTATGACGAGCACCTCCGACTCCTCCCTGGTGGAGGCCAGCAGGCAACGGGTGCGGGGGCACCCCTGCCTGCACTGCACGCGCCTTCACCAGCGCCGGACGGGAGTGGCCAGGTGTTCCCGGCCATTCCCGTCGCCCCCCAGCCCGGGGGGCACGTAGGGCCCGCCATCTAGGCGGGCACGCGCCAGAGGGCCGTGGACGCAGAACTTCTCCCACAGCCCTCCCAACAAGGCGCCGGAGGGAACACCGCTGAGTTTTAGTGGGTATACTGTCGCCGTCATGCGACAGGGAGTCCCACACTCCCCGTCTCGCCCCCCCAGCGAGCGGAAGTGCGTAATTGCCATTTCTCAGCGTCAAGAAAAAAAAAAAAAAAAAAAAAGGTTAGGTTAGGTTGGGGGATCCCCCACAGCGCATACTTCCACGCAGTATCCCCCGGGCAACGCCGTGTCTGACCACCGTAACGGAGTGGCAGACCGGCGGCTAAAGTGCGCTGTGAATTCGTAGTCTACAATTTTAATACTGTTTTATTGCCTGAGAGTATTTTAATCTGCCTTGTGACTACGAACCTGCCGAGGCCATCATGCCAAAACAATCGCGGGACGCCTCCGGGCGTTTTTTAAAAACAAAAGGCCCTTCTCAGGGCCAACCCAAAGGCCCTTCTCAGGGCCACTCTGACGCTTCGGCGTCAGAGGCCAGCCGCGCGCCTTCTGCGACTGGCTTCTTCCGGAGGGCGGACGAGTCGTCCGATAATGACTCGCTAGTGTCAGATGCGGACGACCGTCTTTCGCAGAAGCGGTCGCAGCTGCGGAAGCGGCAGCGATCGCGGAACGATGGGTCTGGGGGTTCCTCGACCTCGGGGCCTTCGAGGGCCAAAGAGCCGGCGACCCATGTTCTGGGGCTCGCGGACGCCCAACGCCAGCTGGGGTCGATGGAAAAGGCGCGGCTCCAACTGGACCTAGAGGAGAGGGTCGCCGCCAGGGAGAAGAAGGCGCAAGTCGCCCGGTCAAGGGCTGGCTATGGTGCGTCCACCGTACTATATGCTGACCACTCCCTGGCGGAATTAGAGCGCATGGCGCAGGAAGACAGAGAGGAGGTCATGGAGGTCGCCTCAAGGTCCTCCAACTTAAAGGGGACCTTTCAAAAGGCCCTCAAATGCCGGGCTGCCAGCTTGTATGGCATAGTCACCGAGCTGGTGAAGCGAACGGCCACGGAAGAGACGCGGCAGCTGCAGGCGAGGGTGGATCGCCTGCAGGCGGAGGTCAGCCAGCTGCACCAGAAGCTGGCTGAGGCCACGGCCCGGCCTGCCCAATCTGCCCCAGGTCCGGTGGAAGGAGGCTCCTCCTCCCCCGCCGGCCTTGAGGCAATAATCCGCGGGGTGGTGATGGAGGAGCGGAACTTCATCAGGAGCTGCCTCGCGGGCATCGAAGACCGGCTCTTGCCAGAAAGGCGGCTCCGCCCTCCACTGGCGGCGGACAAGAGTCCGCCGTCAGTGGAGCCGGAGCCTACGCGCTTGGAGGGCGCGGCATCGGGTGCGCAGCCTCAGGCCTCGAAGCCCTCCAAGGGCAAAGGCAAGGGCAAGGGCAAGAGGAGCACGACGGCCTCTCACGCGCCCACCACGAGCGCGGAGGAGGCGCCTGGGTCGTCTGCTACTGCGGCAGCGCCCCGGAGCTCGCAGGAGGAAGACGCCCTTCTTCCCTCCACCACCCCGGCCAACATGTCATGGACCGAGGTGGTCAAGAAGGGCAAGAAGAAGAAGCCCGCAGCGCCCGCAGCGACTGCTGCAGCGGCCAAAAAGGCTCCAGCCGGCGGGAGGAAGCTGGTTCCTCCCAAAACCGCGGCGGTCGTGGTGACCATCACCCCGGAGGCCGCAGAGCGGGGCGAGACGTATGAGTCCGTCCTAAGACGGGCTCGTACCAACGCGGACCCCTCCCGGCTGGGGATTAGCGGCATCACGTGCCGCCGAACTCTAACCGGGGCTCGGATCTTCGAGTTCTCGGGGGAGCAGCGTGGCGCAAACGCGGACCTCTTTGCAACAAAAATGCAAGAGGTCATCGCGGATGCGGCAACGGTCGCCAGGCCTGTAAAGACTGCAGCCTTGGAGGTGGCCGATCTGGATGATTCGGTCACCAAAGAGGATGTGGTGGCGGCCGTTGCCGCAGCTGGAGGCTGCGTCGCTGGCGCGGTAAAGGGTGGAGCCATCAGGCCCGGTCGCCGCGGCATGGGCACCATCCGCGTCGAGTGCCCGATCGCCGCAGCTAGGGCCGTCCTTTCGGCGACCAAGGGGCGGCTGCCTGTGGGGCTCAGCTCGGCCGCAGTCCGGCCACTTGAAGACCAGCCTATGCGCTGCTTCAAGTGCTTCGCGTCCGGCCACACCCGAGCCACGTGTCCCTCCAAGTCCGACTGGGGAGACTCCTGCTACCAGTGCGGGCAGAAGGGACACAAGAGTGCCGCTTGCAGCGCAGCCACGCCACACTGCGCGGCGTGTGCCGCCAGTGGCCGCCCCGCGGCCCACAAGATGGCGGGCAGGGGCTGCAAGCCTCCCGCGAGGAAGGGCATAGTGCCGGCGCAGGTTCGCCCTGTTGCTGCCACCGCTGCCACCGTCGTCGCTGCTGTAGCTTCAGCGGCGGTGGCTGAGGAGGGTAATGCAATGCTGGAATAGTGGGTTCCGACTACCGCATCCTCCAGACGAACACCAACCACTGCAGAGCGGCCCAGGACCTGGTGGCGCAGGTCATGGCCGAGTGGTTGGTGAACGTAGCGGTGGTCGCCGAGCCCTACTCAATACCCGGCAGCTGGCTGGGTGACGAGGACGGCTTGGTGGCACTAGCGGCGCGGTCTTCCACAGACTCCCCTCCCCTCTCGCTATTAGAGAAGGGACCGGGATACGTGGCCGCCGCGTGGGGAGAGATAGCCCTTGTGGGCGTCTATTTCTCCCCAAACCGCCCTTTGCAGGATTTCGAGAACTATCTCGGAATCCTGGCCACCGTGGTCGGCAGGGCGGCGCCGCGTCAGGTCTCCGTACTGGGAGACCTGAATGCAAAGTCAGTGTCCTGGGGCAACCCGGCCACCGACGCACGCGGGCGGGCAGTGGAGATGTGGGCAGCCTCCTCTGGGCTCTCCCTCCTGAACAGAGGAAGCGTCCAGACATGCGTGCGGCGGCAGGGTGGCTCAATAGTGGATGTCACTTTCGCCACACCTGCGCTGGCTTCGAGTGCAGGCAGTTGCAGCACCGCGGTTCATTGCCCGCAATGAACTCCGCACACTTCTCGCGAAGGTGCGGACCCCCGCAGTGACTGCACCTGTCTGCACTCTCGGTACAAAATTTCCGGCCGTGTCCGAATGCCAAGCACTTAGTGCATTGGATGAGCGGGGACTGGTCCTCAACCTTGACCCTTTGCAGGTCAAGGTAGAGGGCCCCAGCCTCCGTCATCCTCTGCCACACTTTGGGCCTGACTTGGACGACAACGTGCGCCGTCCTGGGGTTTCTGGTCCTCTTCTTGTATTTTATTTTAATTTCCTTTTCCTCTACGTCTAAATCCCTAAATATATGTTCGTTTTGAGAATAGAGCGCCTTCTCCATCTCGTCGTCCTCACTGTCCAAAAAGACATCTTTGAGGACGACGAGCGGGTTTTTATTTTTCATGGGCGCCACTACTAGCCCTCCGCCTCGGCTCTCGATCCTATTCTTAACTTTCTTGAACTCCTCCTCTGAGTCGCACCCCAGTATTACGGTCTGGTTTTTCGCCTTTCTTACTTTGCTTACCTTAAGGCCAGTCCCCCTGGCGTCGACCGCCTCCTTCACCCTGGCGAGCACCTCGTCCGCAGTCTCCTGACTGCCTTCCAAGGTGACCGCCATCGAGTGGAGTGCCGGTCGGTGCCAGGGTTTGACTGCCGTGACGCTGGCGTATGTCGGCGGGTCGGTTTTGGGTTCGACCACAACCTCCCGTATGACCTCCTTTATCCTATCAGTCCTGGCTGCGACATCCCTGGTAAGGCCATTCATCTGGTCCCTCGAGGCTGACCATACAACGACCGAAGGTCCTCACCCCTTCCATCATGTTGTCCATACTCGTCTGGACGGTGTCGATCTTCAAACCGACCTCGTCGGTCTTCAGACCGACCTCGTCGACCCGATCGATGACCTTGTCGAGGATGTCGGCGCCGCATTCGTTACACTCAAGCTTCATCTCTTGCACTCCTTTCGTCACTTCCTCTTGGAGGTCGTTGAGCCGCGTGTTAAGGTTCGACTCCATCCCTTCCAGCCTATCCAAAACCTCCCTCAGTTCGGGGGGGTGTAGGCGTGGTGAGTGGAGCTTGTTTAGACTCCGTTTCTAATATCTTTACTCGCCTACTTACCTCAAACAGGATCCGCAAACCCCTGTCCGACTGGACCTCCAGGAAGGTCTTGATATCCCGACGCATCTGAGAATAGTCCCTCACTCTGGACGGGATATCCTCAAAGGTCTTCATGACCTCCTGGAGGAGTTTGTCATTGGACAGGTTTGCGTAGGTGTCGGCCTGCTTGACGTAAGAGTCCATGAGGTCTATGGACCTCCTCTTCCTCTCCGGTCTCCGGATGAAGGTCCTGGCGGCGTCCAGCGTCTGTCCAGGCGGGCTTGCTGGGCTGGGAGTAGTGGCGGGAGCGGCTTTCCCACCGAACTTCAGGGATATCCCCTTCGGCGCTTCGCGCGCTCCGGCGGGCCCCCCGTTGTCCGGATGAGTAGGCGACACAGACCCTCGTGGTCTGCTGGCTCCAGCTCCCGACCCTTTCCCTGTAACTGGGGTGCGAATTCCGGACATCATTTTGTCGTGTGGTGTGTGGGCTCGTGTGTAAAGGGCACGGCGTGAACGGGGAAATTAGTCAATACTTATATTAAAATTTAAAATCTAAAATTAAAATAAAATAAAATATAATAATATATTATTATTGTCAATATGTCAATACCTATGTCTAACCCTGTATAGGGGGGTAAAAAATATGTCAGCTTAAAACCTAAACTAAAATCTAATAAACGTTTAACCCTGTAAAGGGGGTAAAGTCAAAATAATAAAATAAACTAGTGTAAAAGAAAGAAATAAAAACCCTAAATCTAATTCTGCAGTCAAAATTTTCCCAAGCCTCTTAGTTACCGAGATATCGATTTTTTAAATTAGGGGTGGGGGAGGGTCCAAAAGGGGGGGAAAGGATACCTCTTATCCGACTTATGCCGTGGTGTCTTGACACCACAAAGGCTAAATTCGAAGTCGGTTTGGCTCTCTCCTCTCGCTTCCGAGATATGGCCCGCAAGAGGTAAGGAAAGGAAAAGTTGCGGAAAATGGAAAATGAGGGTGGGAATCGATACCTCGTCTACGGTTTTCACCTTAGTGTCGTGTCTAACGACACTACACAGGCCGAATCTGGGGTCCAAATCCGCCTATCTCTTCTGGTTTCCGAGATATTCGATTTTTGGGTACCGGGTTCGATTCCCGGTTGGTGAAATTTCCGAATTTCCGAACTAGAGGCAAGGGATTTTTTAGACTTGTGTGTTGGTGTTTATGTGTATCAAAAGCGGATTGTGTGATAGAAGTATTAATATATGAAAAATTTTTTGTTCTAGAAGTTTCCTTGTTATATAAAAAGTTGAGGGTAGCGGCTTATGACCCAGGTCTTGTAGGGAAACAAAGTTATATATGCAGTTTAGGCCTAACTATCCCTCAATTTCGGGGCCCAATGACTTTAATGTTATTGGAGACGCGCGGACTTCCGATACGTCGGCAGACGCGGGGGAGTTTCCCCTTCCTCCCGACCCGCGTTCCGGATTTTTCGGGCAAGGGGTACGCTTGTGAGGGAGCGTCAAAGAGGGTTGTTTTCTCTTTCACAACCGCAAATGTTGTGGTTTTCGGACCTCCCGTGCACTGAAAAATCCGGGACTCGGCTCGGAAGTGGGTCTGCCCCGTCTCTGCGACGTACCAAAAATCCGGGCGTGCTCCACCCTTCTTTCAACCCCCAGTATGCGTTTGAACAATTTTGGGTTATATTTGTTTTCAGTATTCCGCTTTTAAAAGTCTACTTACTGCAGATTGAGTTACAGTTTGTGGCTATTCCTGTGGCAGTACCCCTATGGTTTATAATTATGATTTTAAAAACAGGTGTTGGGGTGGAATTTCCAACCCCCGAATTTTGAACACTAAAACAGTATATCTTAAAAAGTAATGAATCTATAATTACTAAATTTTAACAGTGGATAGATCTAAAATAGCCTAATTTTTTAAAACTACGGGAAGCGTTATACCTATCCTGGTTTTCCAGGAATCGAATTTTTAAAAATGGAAAATGTTTATATGTACGATTTAGGGGTCCTCCAATTTGAATATCCTCGGTTTTTCTGTGCCGCCCGGCTCCTCGTCTGCGTCGCCTGCGATGTGTGCTCCGGGATTCCTTGGGAACCCTCGGGAACTCTGTTCGCGCTCCACGCGGCGGGTTATTTTCGTCGCTATCTCCGGCACCCCTGGTCGGATTACCCGAGTGGGGTGTCTGGAGATAGGTCTTGTCCTCGCGCACCTTGCTGTAGTTGCCGATTTTTGTCGGCCCGCACAAAATCGGGGCAGGAAAACGTTTTCCGTTTTTTTTCCAAAAAGTTTTTTGCTTATATTTGCCACAATTTTTCACTTTTTCACAAACTTTTTGCACATTTGCGTACGTCTCGGCAGCGCGCTTCTAATGATATATAACACGGTTAGGTTGTTACGAAAAATACCACAACTATTATTTTTTGAGCGCGGAGCGTTATAAAAACGATCTGATCGCGGCGGGGGGCGCCGTGTGACTGAGTTAGGTTCCAAGGGCAAAGGCAAGGGCAAGGGGCAAGAGGAGCACGACGGCCTCTCACGCGCCCACCACGAGCGCGGAGGAGGCGCCTGGGTCGTCTGCTACTGCGGCAGCGCCCCGGAGCTCGCAGGAGGAAGACGCCCTTCTTCCCTCCACCACCCCGGCCAACATGTCATGGACGGAGGTGGTCAAGAAGGGCAAGAAGAAGAAGCCCGCAGCGCCCGCAGCGACTGCTGCAGCGGCCAAAAAGGCTCCAGCCGGCGGGAGGAAGCTGGTTCCTCCCAAAACCGCGGCGGTCGTGGTGACCATCACCCCGGAGGCCGCAGAGCGGGGCGAGACGTATGAGTCCGTCCTAAGACGGGCTCGTACCAACGCGGACCCCTCCCGGCTGGGGATTAGCGGCATCACGTGCCGCCGAACTCTAACCGGGACTCGGATCTTCGAGTTCTCGGGGGGAGCAGCGTGGCGCAAACGCGGACCTCTTTGCAACAAAAATGCAAGAGGTCATCGCGGATGCGGCAACGGTCGCCAGGCCTGTAAAGACTGCAGCCTTGGAGGTGGCCGATCTGGATGATTCGGTCACCAAAGAGGATGTGGTGGCGGCCGTTGCCGCAGCTGGAGGCTGCGTCGCTGGCGCGGTAAAGGGTGGAGCCATCAGGCCCGGCCGCCGCGGCATGGGCACCATCCGCGTCGAGTGCCCGATCGCCGCAGCTAGGGCCGTCCTTTCGGCGACCAAGGGGCGGCTGCCTGTGGGGCTCAGCTCGGCCGCAGTCCGGCCACTTGAAGACCAGCCTATGCGCTGCTTCAAGTGCTTCGCGTCCGGCCACACCCGAGCCACGTGTCCCCTCCAAGTCCGACTGGGGAGACTCCTGCTACCAGTGCGGGCAGAAGGGACACAAGAGTGCCGCTTGCAGCGCAGCCACGCCACATTGCGCGGCGTGTGCCGCCAGTGGCTGCCCCGCGGCCCACAAGATGGCGGGCAGGAGCTGCAAGCCTCCCGCGAGGAAGGGCATAGTGCCGGCGCAGGTTCGCCCTGTTGCTGCCACCGCTGCCACCGTCGTCGCTGCTGTAGCTTCAGCGGCGGTGGCTGAGGAGGGTAATGCGATGCTGGAATAGTGGGTTCCGACTACCGCATCCTCCAGACGAACACCAAACACTGCAGAGCGGCCCAGGACCTGGTGGCGCAGGTCATGGCCGAGTGGTTGGTGAACGTAGCGGTGGTCGCCGAGCCCTACTCAATACCCGGCAGCTGGCTGGGTGACGAGGACGGCTTGGTGGCACTAGCGGCGCGGTCTTCCACAGACTCCCCTCCCCTCTCGCTATTAGAGAAGGGACCGGGATACGTGGCCGCCGCGTGGGGAGAGATGGCCCTTGTGGGCGTCTATTTCTCCCCAAACCGCCCTTTGCAGGATTTCGAGAACTATCTCGGAATCCTGGCCGCCGTGGTCGGCAGGGCGGCGCCGCGTCAGGTCTCCGTACTGGGAGACCTGAATGCCAAGTCAGTGTCCTGGGGCAACCCGGCCACCGACGCACGGGTGTGGACGACGGACGGCGGGGCAGTGGAGATGTGGGCAGCCTCCTCTGGGCTCTCCCTCCTGAACAGAGGGAAGCGTCCAGACATGCGTGCGGCGGCAGGGTGGCTCAATAGTGGATGTCACTTTCGCCACACCTGCGCTGGCCGCGCGCGTGTCGAACTGGCGGGTGGAGCCGGTGGAGACTATGTCGGACCACCGCTACGTGCGGTTCGACATCTCCACCGGTGGCCCAGGGGAGACACGGCCCCCCCTCGGCACGATCGCCGTTCCCGCGGTGGGCCCTGACCCACCTGGACAGGGAGGGCGGCGGCGGAGGCGGCGTTCATCCAGGACTGGCTGTCGCCGCCCGCCGCTGGTCTGGACGTGGACGCCGCTGCGCGGCAGCTGGGGGATTCCCTGACCGAGGTGTGCAACTCTAGCATGCCTCGGTCTCGCCGGCCGCCACCCAGGCGGGCCGTCTACTGGTGGTCGGCGGAGCTGGCGGAGCTCCGCGCAGCGTGCGTGCGGGCCAGGAGGGCCTACACGCGGAGACGGCGGCGGCGTCGCAGAGACGTGGCCGACGAGGACCGCCTCTACGAGGCGTACGTGGAGGCCAAGACGGTCCTCGATCGGGCTATCGCCACGGCCAAGGACTCGGCGAGAGCCGAGATGCTGGAGGGTCTCGACAACGACCCCTTCGGGAGGCCATACAAGGTGGCGCGCAGCAAGCTGCGCCCCTTCGGCCCCCCCGTTGCCGAGACCCTGGAGCCCTCCCTCCTGGACGGGGTGGTGCGGTCCCTGTTTCCGCGCAGGGGCAACTTCACCCCGCCAGTGATGGCTCCGCCGCCGCCGCCGCCGCACGTTGCGGAGGAGGAGGAGGCCCCGCCGGTCACGGAGTCGGAGCTCGGCGCGGCCATCGACCGTGCCCGCGCCGGGAAGAAGGCTCCGGGCCCCGACGGGGTCCCCGCAAGGGTGGTGGCGATCGCCGCCACCCAAATGGAGGCGCGGTTTCGGGACCTCTTCGACGCACGCTTCGCGTCGGGGAGGTTCCCGAAACCGTGGAAGGAGGGCCAACTGTGCCTCCTTCGCAAGGAGGGCCGCCCGGCGGACTCCCCCTCGGCATACCGGCCGATTGTGCTCCTGCCGGATGTCGGGAAAATGTTTGAGGGGATTGTCGCCGCCCGCTTAAAGGAGCACCTGCGGGATGTCGGACCGGACTTGTCGGACGCTCAGTTCGGCTTTCGGGCTGAGCGTTCGACGGTGGACGCACTGGCCTGCCTCAAGGGGCAGGTGGAGGAGGCCATGCAGGCGGGGGACGGGTTGCTGGCGGTGTCGTTCGACATAGCCAACGCCTTCAACTCGATCCCCCACTCTACCATCCTGGAGGCGCTCCGCTTCCACGGAGTGTCTCCATACCTGTGGCGTCTGCTGGCCAGCTACCTGGAGGACAGGGAGGTCCTCCTGGTGGACAGGTCTGGCCGAGTCCGGCGATATCCCGCCGAAGCCGGCGTTCCACAGGGGTCGGTCGTGGGGCCCCTGCTCTGGAACGTCGGCTACGATTGGCTCCTGCGGGGAACTCTCCCCCGGGGCGTCAGGGTCGTCTGCTACGCGGACGACACTCTCCTCACCGCCCGGGGGGAGAGTTTCGGAGAGGCGGCCAACTTGGCCTCGGCGGGCGGCTCCCTCGTCGCGGGGAGGATCCGCCGCCTCGGCCTGACGGTGGCGCTGCACAAAACCGAGGCCGTGTACTTCCACGGTCCTCGGCAGCGGCAGCGCCCCCCGCCCGACGCCCACATCCACGTGGAGGGCGTCCGCATCGCGGTCGGGGCCCAGATGAAATACCTGGGCTGTTCGGTCCGACGTGAAACAGAACGCACCCTTTTGACGTAAAGAATTTGACACTTGACATAACCTCTTTTAACTTGAAAGATTGACTTTGCTTGTTGGAAAAAATGCCGGTCATGGGAACCGCTGTTGAGTTAATTAATTGGTAAAATATTGTTGGATTCGCCTGTCGAGACCGATAATTGGGTCGCGAATTATCTAATTGTTGAAGTGTATTCCCCATTTGCCAAAAACCCCGGGATATTGTTGAATCGTACGCCGCCTTGTCGTCGGTTGAGCTGGCACGCGGAATTTGTTGAAAATCGAATTGGATCTCACGAGATATGAACAGATTAATTGTGTTCAGTGATTGATTGAACTTTGTAATCTCGGATTAACAAGAATCCAGTGATATTTCTCGGAACACATCGCCTTATTGTCTACCACGCGTAGCGCGCGCTTGCTGGAAACGAGTTGGGTGTGATGCTGGTCGGGACGGCGCCATCTGAAGATCGACGCCTTGGGACCGTCCTAGAACCCGTAACTTACATCACACGTTACAATTACTCACCCTCATATTACATACAAACCACACTTGGAGCGTGACCTTGGAAGGTCGAAGTTGGCGTCCCCAGCACTCAGGTTAGTGGTACATTTTGTTTATTGAAATAAGGCCTAAGAGCCTACCACAACGTAGGGCTCCGCGTAATCGCGGACAGTTCGACATACCAGTTACCGTTGGCTGGGCTTGGGGTCGAACAAATTGGTAGCAGAAGCGCGGCTCTTATAATATAAGATCCACTGGTTTAATTGGAAGTTTTGAATATTGTTGAAAACTTAAAACTTGAGTTTGATTACTTAACATAGCTTGTAACTTAATAAGTATTGAATATATTACCATGTCATCCGGGCTATCTGATTGAAGTTGGATCAATTGAGGTTGTATTTGTAATTTGTATTGTAGCCTCTTTCATTGCATTGACAGGTAGGATTTATTTGTGAAATTAGGAATTATTGGTATAATTTGGTATAATTTGGTACATAATTTGGTACATAAGTTGGTATATTGTTGTAAAAGTTGTTTGGTATTTGTTGCAATTAATAATTGAATGTCATTGATCTGAATTTGAAAGGTTATCTAAATAATAATTACACATAGTCTAACATAATAGGACTTGAATTGTGTGTATTGGTTATTGCATTTATAGTAATTATTGGATAGTTGTTAGAGATTCTCCGGCTCAATATTATACAGTCAATTGTTGTGCTTCTTGATATTTATTTGAGGTTGATCCAGCATTGTATTATACATTGAATTGTTATTTATTTTGTAACTAGCCATCTGTACCAAGCTAGATTCATACTTGGAATAAGTACAGGGTTGAATTTGGACCTGAAATAATTGAATTTGAATTTTTATTTTGTTGAAACTATTTGGCCGGCTAACAAGTCATTGCTGTTTGTTTAATATTTGATTGTTGGTTGTTGATTGTTGTTTGTATTAATATTTGATTGTTGCAATGGCCTCATTAAGGGCAGTCAGGGAGGCTGCTGCGGGATTGACCTCACAGTTGAGATGGTTCACATCGGCAGCTGCAACTGTTGAGCGTGTGGAATTGGAAGAGCTCACCCTTGCTCGGTATGGGCAAGTGATTGAGAGGATCAAGTCAGCTGATGCTGCGCTCACACGCTTCAACGAGTACATCATGGACATGGATTTGGGGGTGATGGATCAGACAGCCCGCGATAAGATTTTGGGTGACTATGACCAGATTATCCACCTGGGGGATGTCATATGTCTACGAGCGCGGGAAATTTTGAAGAGCCGGGTGCCTGATGCGGCCAAGCCGCGGACCCCTGTTGTTGCGGGCCCTGGACTGTTGAGTAGGCTGCCCACCCTGGAGCTGCCACATTTTGACGGTCGCTTGGACCACTGGCTGGGCTTCCTAGATCTCTTTGAGAGTCTTGTCGATGCACGCTTGGACCTCGGACCTGCCCAGAAGCTGGCCTATTTGTTGTCTGTCCTGGAGGGCGAAGCCAGAGTCTTGGTGCAGCACTTGCCGGTGACGGATTCCTCTTACCCGACCGCTCTGGAGCTTCTCTCCCGACGGTATCAGAACAAGCGCTGCCTGGCTGATGTGCACATCGACCAGATTTTGGGGCTACCGGCCATTGTCAGCACGTCGACGTTGCGCACTGACTTGCTGAACCCGTTGGTTTCAGCGACCAACGCTTTGAGACGCTTGGAGTTACCGGTAGAACATTGGTCCTACTTGTTGGTGCACATAGTGCTGCAGTTGCTCCCCGCGGAGTTGAGGTCACGTTTTGAGCAGAAGTATGGTGGGGATAGTGCCACCCATCTTCCCCCCTTTGACGACCTCCTCAAATTTTTGGAAGACGAGTGTCGGTTTTTGGATAACACTCGTGGCGCTATGGGGTCGCCCCCACTACCTTCTCAGCCCAGAGACCAGGGACGGACTGGGGCCCGGGGGCCTGTTGATGTTCCCCCCGCCCCCCGTTTTGCTGGCGCCCGGAGTCCTCGGGCTAGGGGGCCTGTTGATGTTCCCCCCGCCCCCCGTTTTGCTGGCGCCCGGAGTCCTCGGGCTAGGGGGCCTGTTGATGATCGCCCCGCCCCCCGTTTTGCTGGCGCCCGGAGTCCTCGGGCTAGGGGGCCTGTTGATGATCGCCCCGCCCCCCGTTTTGCTGGTGCCCGGAGTCCTCATCATTGTGACTTTTGTAAGGCAACGGGGCATGTCATGGCGCGTTGCCGGGACTTGTTGAATTTGCACGTAAGTTCCCGCCGCCGCATTGTCAACGCACGCCGTTTGTGCTTCTCGTGCTTGGGGGCCCACTTTCATCGGGACTGCCCCGACCCCCGCCCGTGTAGAATTTGTGAAGGGTCCCACTTGGAGATTTTGTGCGCCAACGCGAACCGCTCCAGCAGACCATCTTCTGAGGAGGGTTCGCGCAGGGGGGGGTACCCCGGAGACGAGCACCGGGCAGTGACCCGCGATTCTGTACGCCGCACTCCACCCCCCGCGCAAGTTGAACGGGAGCCCCACGAGCGCCATTTGGTCTTCCCTCGTCAGGGAGAACGCGCATTGGCTGCTAGGCAGCAGTGGCCGGGTCGGCGCCGCTGCCTTTCCCCTCCGTTGGCGGAACGTCCCCGGCTGGAGTCGCGCCCTCCGCCATTCGGGCATTCGGTGGGATATGCCCCTCCAGTGATGGCGAGCGGCTTGGGACACCGCGCGGACGAATGGTTTGATTGTTGGCCTCGTCGTGAACGAAGGCAGCCTGGAAGCGGCGATCGGTCGCCGCCCAGGCATCACTAAGAGATTGACGCCTGCCCCGCTAAAGGAACCCCCCGATCAAGACGGTTTTGTTGCCAACGGCCTCGGTCACGGTCTGGGGACCCTTGGGTGACTCGATTGTGATCTGTGCCATTTTGGAAACGGGAGTCCGGGGTTGCCTTTTGTCTTCTTGGTTAGCGGGACAGGTTGGCCTGAAGATGAACGACCTTTCAGGCAAGATTTGGGGAATTGGCGAACCGGCTGACACCACTGTTGAGGGAAGGACCTGGTTTGAGGTCACCATTGTGAGTTGTCCTTACCCTAAAATTGGTGCTCCTGCCCTTGTTGTAACTGAACTTGGTACAATTGTTGGTGACTGATCGTCACACTGAGAACTCGCATGCCGGTTGCAATGCGCTGTTGGCCATTCTGCAGCGAGAATTTTGGATTTTGTCGGCTGATCGCGTCAATGAGACGAGGCCCTTTGCTGGCGTCGTAACGGATTTTGTTGGTCCCCCCTTGTTGAAGACGTCCACCCTTCGTAATAGCAAGATTGTTAGGGCTTATTTGTGTGTTTGTCTGCCTGTCAACCAAGGCAGTACATTTGGAGCTGGTAACCTCCCTCTCGACAGAGGCTTTGAGGCGACTTTGGAAAGATTTGTGTCTCGCCGTGGGTTACCTTTTTTGATTAGGTCTTATTGCGGTACGAATTACAAGGGTACAAGTAACTATTTGAAGGAGGTATACGCCTTCCTTAATGAAAACCAGGTTGACATTGGTAATAGTTTGGCCGCCGAGGGGTCACTTGGTTGTTTGACCCGCCAGCCCCCCCCCATTGGGGGGGTATTTTTGGGGCCGCGGTGAAAGCGGCAAGGGGACGCTGGCGGAGATTGTTGGGAGACACCGTTCTCACCTTTAATGAACTAGCTACGGTATTTGGCCGCATTGAAGCTGTGTTGAATTTGCAACCTTGTCAAGACTTCCAATTGATTAGCGGACGGGTAGGCCCGTCCGGGGGGGGTAGATGTTCGGTCCGACGTGAAACAGAACGCACCCTTTTGACGTAAAGAATTTGACACTTGACATAACCTCTTTTAACTTGAAAGATTGACTTTGCTTGTTGGAAAAAATGCCGGTCATGGGAACCGCTGTTGAGTTAATTAATTGGTAAAATATTGTTGGATTCGCCTGTCGAGACCGATAATTGGGTCGCGAATTATCTAATTGTTGAAGTGTATTCCCCATTTGCCAAAAACCCCGGGATATTGTTGAATCGTACGCCGCCTTGTCGTCGGTTGAGCTGGCACGCGGAATTTGTTGAAAATCGAATTGGATCTCACGAGATATGAACAGATTAATTGTGTTCAGTGATTGATTGAACTTTGTAATCTCGGATTAACAAGAATCCAGTGATATTTCTCGGAACACATCGCCTTATTGTCTACCACGCGTAGCGCGCGCTTGCTGGAAACGAGTTGGGTGTGATGCTGGTCGGGACGGCGCCATCTGAAGATCGACGCCTTGGGACCGTCCTAGAACCCGTAACTTACATCACACGTTACAATTACTCACCCTCATATTACATACAAACCACACTTGGAGCGTGACCTTGGAAGGTCGAAGTTGGCGTCCCCAGCACTCAGGTTAGTGGTACATTTTGTTTATTGAAATAAGGCCTAAGAGCCTACCACAACGTAGGGCTCCGCGTAATCGCGGACAGTTCGACATACCAGTTACCGTTGGCTGGGCTTGGGGTCGAACATGGGCCTCGTGCTCGACAGCAGGTGGCGCTTCGGCCCGCACTTCCGCGGGCTGTCGGCGCACCTGCTGAAGACCGCGGGCGCCCTCTCGTGGCTGCTCCCCAACGTGGGGGGGCCCAGCGTCCGATGCCGGCGACTCTACGCCGGCATCCTGAGGAGTATGGCCACCTACGGGGCCCCCATCTGGGAGGACTCCCTCCGGAGGAGGGAGAACGCCGGGGCCTTGCGGGCCCCGCAGAGGGCCATAGCCCAGCGGGTGGCGCGGACCGCGGACCGGAGTGCCTCCATACCTGCGGCGTCTGCTGGCCAGCTACCTGGAGGACAGGGAGGTCCTCCTGGTGGACAGGTCTGGCCGAGTCCGGCGATATCCCGCCGAAGCCGGCGTCCCACAGGGGTCGGTCGTGGGGCCCCTGCTCTGGAACGTCGGCTACGATTGGCTCCTGCGGGGAACTCTCCCCCGGGGCGTTAGGGTCGTCTGCTACGCGGACGACACTCTCCTCACCGCCCGGGGGGAGAGTTTCGGAGAGGCGGCCAACTTGGCCTCGGCGGGCGGCTCCCTCATCGCGGGGAGGATCCGCCGCCTCGGCCTGACGGTGGCGCTGCACAAAACCGAGGCCGTGTACTTCCACGGTCCCCGGCAGCGGCAGCGCCCCCCGCCCGACGCCCACATCCACGTGGAGGGCGTCCGCATCGCGGTCAGGGCCCAGATGAAATATCTGGGCCTCGTGCTTGACAGCAGGTGGCGCTTCGGCCCGCATTTCCGCGGGCTGTCGGCGCGCCTGCTGAAGACCGCGGGCGCCCTCTCGTGGCTGCTCCCCAACGTGGGGGGGCCCAGCGTCCGATGCCGGCGACTCTACGCCGGCATCCTGAGGAGTATGGCCAACTACGGGGCCCCCATCTGGGAGGACTCCCTCCGGAGGAGGGAGAACGCCGCGGCCTTGCGGGCCCCGCAGAGGGCCATAGCCCAGCGGGTGGCGCGGACCTACCGCACGGTGGGCTTCGCGGCGGCGTGCGCTCTGGCGGGCACCCCGCCTTGGGAACTCGAGGCGTGGGTGCTCGCCAGAGTGTACGAGTGGACGGCGGGGCGGCGGGCGAGCGGAGAGCGCCCAGCCCCGCGTGAGAGGGAGGCCGTCCGGCGGGAGGCGAAGGAAGCCGTCGTCCGGCATTGGTCGACGGACCTCGCCACCGCGGTATTCGGTCGCCGCACACTCGACGCGATCGGGCCGCTCCTGCAAGAGTGGCTCGATCGGTCGCACACTCGACGCGATCGGGCCGCTCCTGCAAGAGTGGCTCGATCGGTCGCACGGGGTGGTCTCCTTCCGACTGGCGCAGGTGCTGACCGGCCACGGATGTTTCGGGGCCTACCTGCACCGCATCGGTCGGGAGGAGACACCGTCGTGCCGCGATTGCGGCGCGGCGGTGGACACGGCGCAGCACACCCTTGAGGGGTGCCCGTCGTGGTCAGAGCCGCGCCGCGACCTCGTTGCGGCGATCGGGCCGGACCTCTCGCTCCCCGGCGTGATCAACGCCATGCTGGGGGACGAGGGGTCCTGGGCGGCGGTAGCCTCCTTCTGTGAACAGGTCATGTCGCAGAAGGAGGCGGCGGAGCGCGCGCGCGAGGACGACCCCCTCGCGCCGGCGCTCCGCAGGCGGAGGAGGGGTCGGAGAAGACGTCAGTATGACGAGCACCTCCGACTCCTCCCTGGTGGAGGCCAGCAGGCAACGGGTGCGGGGGCACCCCTGCCTGCATCGCACGCGCCTTCACCAGCGCCGGACGGGAGTGGCCAGGTGTTCCCGGCCATTCCCGTCGCCCCCCAGCCCGGGGGGCACGTAGGGCCCGCCATCTAGGCGGGCACGCGCCAGAGGGCCGTGGACGCAGAACGTCTCCCACAGCCCTCCCAACAAGGCGCCGGAGGGAACACCGCTGAGTTTTAGTGGGTATACTGTCGCCGTCATGCGACAGGGAGTCCCACACTCCCCGTCTCGTCCCCCCAGCGAGCGGAAGTGCGTAATTGCCATTTCAAAGCGTCAAAAAAAAAAAAAAAAAAAAGGTTGGGGGATCCCCCACAGCGCATACTTCCACGCAGTATCCCCCGGGCAACGCCGTGTCTGACCACCGTAACGGAGTGGCAGACCGGCGGCTAAAGTGCGCTGTGACATCGTAGACTTTTATTGAAATACTGTTTTACCTGCCGGATTTTATTTTAATTGCTGTGTGTCTACGATAAGATGAAAAAGAAACCAAGCCGTGACGCCTCAGGGCGCTTTTTATCACATCGCTCCTCTCAGGACGATCTAAACGGCCCTTCTCAGGGCCACGCCGACGGCGCTTCGGCGTCGGAAGCTGACCGCGCACCATCTGCGGCCAGCTTCTTTTGCAGGCCAGACGAGGTGTCGGACTCTGACGACTCCAATGCAGGCACGTCGGCGGCTGAATACGACCGTACGAAGCGGAAGTTTGAGTCCGAGACCTCCTCTGGATCGGCCGTAGCTAGGACGAAGAAGAAGCTGAAGTCTAAAAGGGCCTCGAGCCCTTCCTTGACCTCCACCTCGCCTTGCACCCACGATGTGGGCTTATTGGAGGCCGAGCGCCGCCCGAACCTGGCCAAGCGGGCGCAGGCCCAGCAGGACCTCGAGGAGCGGGTCGCTGCCAAGGAGCAGCAGGCGCGCGCTGCCCGGGCCAAGTCCGGTTACGGCGCGTCCCTCCTCCAGTACGCGGACCGCTCCTTGGGCGAGCTGGAGAAGATGGCGGAGGAGGATGAGGGGGAGATCATTGAGATCGCCACCAAGTCCTCCCACCTGAAGGGCACCTTTCAGAAGGCCCTCAAGTGCCGGGCCGCGAGCATGCGCGCTATCATCCAGGAGGTGGCCCAGCGCACTGCGTCAGAAGAAACACGGCAGCTGCAGGCGCGCGTCGACCGCCTGCAGCTTGAGGTCAGCCAGCTGCACAAGAAGCTGGCTGAGGCCACGGCCCGGCCCATCCAGGCGGAACGGGCACCAGAAGCGGTGGCCCCCCTCTCCTCCTCCTCCTCCTCCTCCTCCTCCAACCTGGAGGAAATTATTAGGAGGGTCATAGCGGAGGAGAGAAACTTTACTAGGGCCTGCCTCGCGGGCATAGAGGACCGGCTCCTGCCGGAAAGGCGACTCCGCCCGCCGCTAGCGGCGGACAAGAGTTCGCCCCAGACGGACCCGGAACCCGTGCCCCAGGCGGGCCCGGCAGCGGGCGCCCAACCCACTGGGAAGGGCAAAGGCAGGGGCAAGAGGAGCAAAGCGGCTCCTCCTCCTCCGCAAGCCCCTACCACCACGAGCCCAGAGGGAGCGCCCGAGCCGGTGCCCGGGCCCTCCTCCGCTACCCAGCCGGCCCCTCCCCAGATGAAACAGGACGCCCTTCTTCCCTCCACCACCCCGGCCAACATGTCGTGGACGGAGGTGGTCAAGAAGGGCAAGAAGAGGAAGCCCGCAGCGCCCGCAGCGTCCGCAGCGCCCGCAGCGACCGCTTCCCCAGCCAAGACGGCTCCAGCCGCCGGCAGGAAACTGCCTCCTCCTCCCCGAACCGCGGCCGTCGTGGTGAAAATCACCCCGGAGGCCGCGGAGCGGGGGGCGACGTACGAGTCCGTCCTCAGACGGGCCCGTACCAACGCTGATCCCACCCAACTCGGGATCAGCAACATAACCTGCCGGCGGACCATGACCGGGTCCCGAATCTTCGAGTTCGGGGGGGAGCGGCGCGAGAGTAACGCCGACCTCTTCGCGGATAAACTGCGGGAGGTCATAGCGGACGCGGCAACGGTCGCCAGGCCCGTAAAGACCGCACCCCTGGAGGGACCGCACACCAGGGAGGACGTGGTGGCGGCCGTTGCGGCGGCGGGTGGCTGCGACGTCAGCGCGGTGAGGTGCGGGCCCATCAGGCCTGGCCGCCGCGGCATGGGCACCACGCGCGTGGAGTGCCCCATCGTCGCCGCCAGGGCTCTCCTCGCTGCGACCAAGGGGCGGCTGCCCCTGGGCCTGAGCACGGCCGTGGTGCGAGCGCTTGAAGACGGCCCGATGCGCTGCTTCAAGTGCTTCGCACTCGGCCACACCCGGGCCACGTGTCCCTCCAAGGCCGACTGGGGGGACGCGTGCTACCGCTGCGGGCTCCAGGGGCACAAAAATGCCGCCTGCGGCGCCGCCACGCCGCATTGCGTGACGTGCGCCGCCAGTGGCCGCCCTGCCGACCACAAGATGGTGGGCGGGAGCTGTAAGCCCCCCGTCAAAAAGGGAGTGGTGCAGGCGCAGGTCCGACCTGCCGCCTCCGCCGCCACCGCCGTCGTCGTCGCCGCCGCAGCTCCAGCGGCGGCAACAGAGGGGGGAGCAATGACGATCGATGGATAGGGTCGACCGTCATCGCTTCCTCCAGGCGAACACCAACCACTGTAAAGCGGCCCAGGATCTGGTGGTCCAAGTCATGGCCGAGTGGTTGGTGAACGTGGTGGCGGTCGCCGAGCCGTACTCGATCCCCGGCAGCTGGCTGGGCGACGAGGACGGCTTGGTGGCACTAGCGGCGCGGTCTTCCACGGACTCCCCTCCCCTCTCGCTATTAGAGAGGGGACCGGGATACGTGGCTGCCGCGTGGGGAGACTCGGCCCTCGTGGCCGTGTACTTCTCCCCAAACCGCTCCCTGCAGGACTTCGAGGACTTTCTCGGGGTCCTGGCCGCCGTGGTCGGCAGGGCGGCGCCGCGTCAGGTCGTAGTCTTGGGCGACCTGAACGCCAAGTCGGCAGCCTGGGGCAACCCGGCCGCCTCGTGCAACGTCCGAGGTCGCGCCGTGGAGCTCTGGGCGGCCACGTCCGGCGTCTCCCTGCTCAACAGGGGGGCGGTCCACACGTGTGTGCGGCAGCGGGGAGGGTCGGTGGTGGACGTTTCGTTCGCCACCCCCGCGATAGCCGCCCGCGTCGTGGACTGGCGGGTGGAGTTGGTGGAGACCTTGTCGGACCACCGCTACGTGCGGTTCGACATCGTCTCCGCCAGGGGCTCCGGAGAGTCCACTGGGTCGGGGCAATCACCGTTCCCGCGGTGGGCCCTGACCCACCTGGACAGGGAGGCGGCGGCGGAGGCGGCGTTCATCCAGGACTGGCTGTCGCCGCCCGCCGCCGGTCCGGACGTGGACACCGCTGCGCGGCAGCTGGGGGATTCCCGAGGTGTGCAACTCCAGCATGCCTCGGTCTCGCCGGCCGCCAGCCAGACGGGCCGTGTACTGGTGGTCGGCGGAGCTGGCGGAGCTCCGTGCAGCGTGCGTGCGGGCCAGGAGGGCCTACACGCGGAGCCGGCGGCGGCGTCGCAGAGACTTGGCCGACGAGGACCGCCTCTACGAGGCGTACGTGGAGGCCAAGACGGTCCTCGATCGGGCCATCGCCACGGCCAAGGACTCGGCGAGAGCCGAAATGCTGGAGGGTCTCGACAACGACCCCTTCGGGAGGCCATACAAGGTGGCGCGCAGCAAGCTGCGCCCCTTCGGCCCCCCCGTTGCCGAGACCCTGGAGCCCTCCCTCCTGGACGGGGTGGTGCGGTCCCTGTTTCCGCGCAGGGGCAGCTTCACCCCGCCAGTGATGGCTCCGCCGCCGCCGCCGCCGCTGTCGCCGCACGTTGCGGAGGAGGAGGAGGCCCCGCCGGTCACGGAGTCGGAGCTCGGCGCGGCCATCGACCGTGCCCGCGCCGGGAAGAAGGCTCCGGGCCCCGACGGGGTCCCCGCAAATGGAGGCGCGGTTTCGGGACCTCTTCGACGCATGCTTCGCGTCGGGGAGGTTCCCGAAACCGTGGAAGGAGGGCCAACTGTGCCTCCTTCGCAAGGAGGGCCGCCCGGCGGACTCCCCCTCGGCATACCGGCCGATTGTGCTCCTGCCGGATGTCGGGAAAATGTTTGAGGGGATTGTCGCCGCCCGCTTAAAGGAGCACCTGCGGAATGTCGGACCGGACTTGTCGGACGCTCAGTTCGGCTTTCGGGCTGAGCGTTCGACGGTGGACGCACTGGCCTGCCTCAAGGGGCAGGTGGAGGAGGCCATGCAGGCGGGGGACGGGTTGCTGGCGGTGTCGTTCGACATAGCCAACGCCTTCAACTCGATCCCCCACTCTACCATCCTGGAGGCGCTCCGCTTCCACGGAGTGCCTCCATACCTGCGGCGTCTGCTGGCCAGCTACTTGGAGGACAGGGAGGTCCTCCTGGTGGACAGGTCTGGCCGAGTCCGGCGATATCCCGCCGAAGCCGGCGTTCCACAGGGGTCGGTCGTGGGGCCCCTGCTCTGGAACGTCGGCTACGATTGGCTCCTGCGGGGAACTCTCCCCCGGGGCGTAAGGGTCGTCTGCTACGCGGACGACACTCTCCTCACCGCCCAGGGGGAGAGTTTCGGAGAGGCGGCCAACTTGGCCTCGGCGGGCGGCTCCCTCGTCGCGGGGAGGATCCGCCGCCTCGGCCTGACGGTGGCGCTGCACAAAACCGAGGCCGTGTACTTCCACGGTCCTCGGCAGCGGCAGCGCCCCCCGCCCGACGCCCACATCCACGTGGAGGGCGTCCGCATCGCGGTCGGGGCCCAGATGAAATACCTGGGCCTCGTGCTCGACAGCAGGTGGCGCTTCGGCCCGCACTTCCGCGGGCTGTCGGCGCGCCTGCTGAAGACCGCGGGCGCCCTCTCGTGGCTGCTCCCCAACGTGGGGGGGCCCAGCGTCCGATGCCGGCGACTCTACGCCGGCATCCTGAGGAGTATGGCCACCTACGGGGCCCCCATCTGGGAGGACTCCCTCCGGAGGAGGGAGAACGCCGCGGCCTTGCGGGCCCCGCAGAGGGCCATAGCCCAGCGGGTGGCGCGGACCTACCGCACGGTGGGCTTCGCGTGATCAACGCCATGCTGGGGGACGAGGGGTCCTGGGCGGCGGTAGCCTCCTTCTGTGAACAGGTCATGTCGCAGAAGGAGGCGGCGGAGCGCGCGCGCGAGGACGACCCTCTCGCGCCGGCGCTCCGCAGGCGGAGGAGGGGTCGGAGAAGACGTCAGTATGACGAGCACCTCCGACTCCTCCCTGGTGGAGGCCAGCAGGCAACGGGTGCGGGGGCACCCCTGCCTGCACTGCACGCGCCTTCACCAGCGCCGGACGGGAGTGGCCAGGTGTTCCCGGCCATTCCCGTCGCCCCCCAGCCCGGGGGGCACGTAGGGCCCGCCATCTAGGCGGGCACGCGCCAGAGGGCCGTGGACGCAGAATGTCTCCCACAGCCCTCCCAACAAGGCGCCGGAGGGAACACCGCTGAGTTTTAGTGGGTATACTGTCGCCGTCATGCGACAGGGAGTCCCACACTCCCCGTCTCGCCCCGCCAGCGAGCGGAAGTGCGTAATTGCCATTTCTCAGCGTCAAAAAAAAAAAAAAAAAAAAAAAAAAAAAAAAAGGTTAGGTTAGGTTAGGTTTCCGATGGGGGATCCCCCACAGCGCATACTTCCACGCAGTATCCCCCGGGCAACGCCGTGTCTGACCACCGTAACGGAGTGGCAGACCGGCGGCTAAAGTGCGCTGTGACATCGTAGACTTTTATTGAAATACTGTTTTACCTGCCGGATTTTATTTTAATTGCTGTGTGTCTACGATAAGATGAAAAAGAAACCAAGCCGTGACGCCTCAGGGCGCTTTTTATCACATCGCTCCTCTCAGGACGATCTAAACGGCCCTTCTCAGGGCCACGCCGACGGCGCTTCGGCGTCGGAAGCTGACCGCGCACCATCTGCGGCCAGCTTCTTTTGCAGGCCAGACGAGGTGTCGGACTCTGACGACTCCAATGCAGGCACGTCGGCGGCTGAATACGACCGTACGAAGCGGAAGTTTGAGTCCGAGACCTCCTCTGGATCGGCCGTAGCTAGGACGAAGAAGAAGCTGAAGTCTAAAAGGGCCTCGAGCCCTTCCTTGACCTCCACCTCGCCTTGCACCCACGATGTGGGCTTATTGGAGGCCGAGCGCCGCCCGAACCTGGCCAAGCGGGCGCAGGCCCAGCAGGACCTCGAGGAGCGGGTCGCTGCCAAGGAGCAGCAGGCGCGCGCTGCCCGGGCCAAGTCCGGGTACGGCGCGTCCCTCCTCCAGTACGCGGACCGCTCCTTGGGCGAGCTGGAGAAGATGGCGGAGGAGGATGAGGGGGAGATCATTGAGATCGCCACCAAGTCCTCCCACCTGAAGGGCACCTTTCAGAAGGCCCTCAAGTGCCGGGCCGCGAGCATGCGCGCTATTATCCAGGAGGTGGCCCAGCGCACTGCGTCAGAAGAAACACGGCAGCTGCAGGCGCGCGTCGACCGCCTGCAGCTTGAGGTCAGCCAGCTGCACAAGAAGCTGGCTGAGGCCACGGCCCGGCCCATCCAGGCGGAACGGGCACCAGAAGCAGTGGCCCCCCTCTCCTCCTCCTCCTCCTCCTCCTCCTCCAACCTGGAGGAAATTATTAGGAGGGTCATAGCGGAGGAGAGAAACTTTACTAGGGCCTGCCTCGCGGGCATAGAGGACCGGCTCCTGCCGGAAAGGCGACTCCGCCCGCCGCTAGCGGCGGACAAGAGTTCGCCCCAGACGGAGCCGGAACCCGTGCCCCAGGCGGGCCCGGCAGCGGGCGCCCAACCCACTGGGAAGGGCAAAGGCAGGGGCAAGAGGAGCAAAGTGGCTCCTCCTCCTCCGCAAGCCCCTACCACCACGAGCCCAGAGGGAGCGCCCGAGCCGGTGCCCGGGCCCTCCTCCGCTACCCAGCCGGCCCCTCCCCAGATGAAACAGGACGCCCTTCTTCCCTCCACCACCCCGGCCAACATGTCGTGGACGGAGGTGGTCAAGAAGGGCAAGAAGAGGAAGCCCGCAGCGCCCGCAGCGTCCGCAGCGCCCGCAGCGACCGCTCCCCCAGCCAAGACGGCTCCAGCCGCCGGCAGGAAACTGCCTCCTCCTCCCCGAACCGCGGCCGTCGTGGTGAAAATCACCCCGGAGGCCGCGGAGCGGGGGGCGACGTACGAGTCCGTCCTCAGACGGGCCCGTACTAACGCTGATCCCACCCAACTCGGGATCAGCAACATAACCTGCCGGCGGACCATGACCGGGGCTCGAATCTTCGAGTTCGGGGGGGAGCGGCGCGAGAGTAACGCCGACCTCTTTGCGGATAAACTGCGGGAGGTCATAGCGGACGCGGCAACGGTCGCCAGGCCCGTAAAGACCGCACCCCTGGAGGTGGCCGACGTCGATGACTCGGCCACCAGGGAGGACGTGGTGGCGGCCGTTGCGGCGGCGGGTGGCTGCGACGTCAGCGCGGTGAGGTGCGGGCCCATCAGGCCTGGCCGCCGCGGCATGGGCACCACGCGCGTGGAGTGCCCCATCGTCGCCGCCAGGGCTCTCCTCGCTGCGACCAAGGGGCGGCTGCCCCTGGGCCTGAGCACGGCCGTGGTGCGAGCGCTTGAAGACGGCCCGATGCGCTGCTTCAAGTGCTTCGCACTCGGCCACACCCGGGCCACGTGTCCCTCCAAGGCCGACTGGGGGGACGCGTGCTACCGCTGCGGGCTCCAGGGGCACAAAAATGCCGCCTGCGGCGCCGCCACGCCGCATTGCGTGACGTGCGCCGCCAGTGGCCGCCCTGCCGACCACAAGATGGCGGGCGGGAGCTGTAAGCCCCCCGTCAAAAAGGGAGTGGTGCAGGCGCAGGCCCGACCTGCCGCCTCCGCCGCCACCGCCGTCGTCGTCGCCGCCGCAGCTCCAGCGGCGGCAACAGAGGGGGGAGCAATGACGGTCGATGGATAGGGTCGACCGTCATCGCTTCCTCCAGGCGAACACCAACCACTGTAAAGCGGCCCAGGATCTGGTGGTCCAGGTCATGGCCGAGTGGTTGGTGAACGTGGCGGCGGTCGCCGAGCCGTACTCGATCCCCGGCAGCTGGCTGGGCGACGAGGACGGCTTGGTGGCACTAGCGGCGCGGTCTTCCACGGACTCCCCTCCCCTCTCGCTATTAGAGAAGGGACCGGGATACGTGGCCGCCGCGTGGGGAGACTCGGCCCTCGTGGCCGTGTACTTCTCCCCAAACCGCTCCCTGCAGGACTTCGAGGACTTTCTCGGGGTCCTGGCCGCCGTGGTCGGCAGGGCGGCGCCGCGTCAGGTCGTAGTCTTGGGCGACCTGAACGCCAAGTCGGCAGCCTGGGGCAACCCGGCCGCCTCGTGCAACGTCCGAGGTCGCGCCGTGGAGCTCTGGGCGGCCACGTCCGGCGTCTCCCTGCTCAACAGGGGGGCGGTCCACACGTGTGTGCGGCAGCGGGGAGGGTCGGTGGTGGACGTTTCGTTCGCCACCCCCGCGATAGCCGCCCGCGTCGTGGACTGGCGGGTGGAGTTGGTGGAGACCTTGTCGGACCACCGCTACGTGCGGTTCGACATCGTCTCCGCCAGGGGCTCCGGAGAGTCCGCTGGGTCGGGGCAATCGCCGTTCCCGCGGTGGGCCCTGACCCACCTGGACAGGGAGGCGGCGGCGGAGGCGGCGTTCATCCAGGACTGGCTGTCGCCGCCCGCCGCCGGTCCGGACGTGGACACCGCTGCGCGGCAGCTGGGGGATTCCCTGACCGAGGTGTGCAACTCCAGCATGCCTCGGTCTCGCCGGCCGCCAGCCAGACGGGCCGTGTACTGGTGGTCGGCGGAGCTGGCGGAGCTCCGTGCAGCGTGCGTGCGGGCCAGGAGGGCCTACACGCGGAGTCGGCGGCGGCGTCGCAGAGACTTGGCCAACGAGGACCGCCTCTACGAGGCGTACGTAGAGGCTAAGACGGTCCTCGATCGGGCCATCGCCACGGCCAAGGACTCGGCGAGAGCCGAGATGCTGGAGGGTCTCGACAACGACCCCTTCGGGAGGCCATACAAGGTGGCACGCAGCAAGCTGCGCCCCTTCGGCCCCCCCGTTGCCGAGACCCTGGAGCCCTCCCTCCTGGACGGGGTGGTGCGGTCCCTGTTTCCGCGCAGGGGCAACTTCACCCCACCAGTGATGGCTCCGCCGCCGCCGCCGCCGCTGTCGCCGCACGTTGCGGAGGAGGAGGAGGCCCCGCCGGTCACGGATTCGGAGCTCGGCGCGGCCATCGACCGTGCCCGCGCCGGGAAGAAGGCTCCGGGCCCCGACGGGGTCCCCGCAAGGGTGGTGGCGATCGCCGCCACCCAAATGGAGGCGCGGTTTCGGGACCTCTTCGACGCATGCTTCGCGTCGGGGAGGTTCCCGAAACCGTGGAAGGAGGGCCTATTGTGCCTCCTTCGCAAGGAGGGCCGCCCGGCGGACTCCCCCTCGGCATACCGGCCGATCATGCTCCTGGCAGACGTCGGGAAAATGTTCGAGGGGATAGTCGCCGCCCGCCTAAAGGAGCACCTGCGGGATGTCGGACCGGACTTGTCGGACGCTCAGTTCGGCTTTCGGGCTGAGCGTTCGACGGTGGACGCACTGGCCTGCCTCAAGGGGCAGGTGGAGGAGGCGATGCAGGCGGGGGACGGGTTGCTGGCGGTGTCGTTCGACATAGCCAACGCCTTCAACTCGATCCCCCACTCTACCATCATGGAGGCGCTCCGCTTCCACGGAGTGCCTCCATACCTGCGGCGTCTGCTGGCCAGCTACCTGGAGGACAGGGAGGTCCTCCTGGTGGACAGGTCTGGCCGAGTCCGGCGATATCCCGCCGAAGCCGGCGTCCCACAGGGGTCGGTCGTGGGGCCCCTGCTCTGGAACGTCGGCTACGATTGGCTCCTGCGGGGAACTCTCCCCCGGGGCGTTAGGGTCGTCTGCTACGCGGACGACACTCTCCTCACCGCCCGGGGGGAGAGTTTCGGAGAGGCGGCCAACTTGGCCTCGGCGGGCGGCTCCCTCATCGCGGGGAGGATCCGCCGCCTCGGCCTGACGGTGGCGCTGCACAAAACCGAGGCCGTGTACTTCCACGGTCCCCGGCAGCGGCAGCGCCCCCCGCCCGACGCCCACATCCACGTGGAGGGCGTCCGCATCGCGGTCGGGGCCCAGATGAAATATCTGGGCCTCGTGCTTGACAGCAGGTGGCGCTTCGGCCCGCACTTCCGCGGGCTGTCGGCGCGCCTGCTGAAGACCGCGGGCGCCCTCTCGTGGCTGCTCCCCAACGTGGGGGGGCCCAGCGTCCGATGCCGGCGACTCTACGCCGGCATCCTGAGGAGTATGGCCACCTACGGGGCCCCCATCTGGGAGGACTCCCTCCGGAGGAGGGAGAACGCCGCGGCCTTGCGGGCCCCGCAGAGGGCCATAGCCCAGCGGGTGGCGCGGACCTACCGCACGGTGGGCTTCGCGGCGGCGTGCGCTCTGGCGGGCACCCCGCCTTGGGAACTCGAGGCGTGGGTGCTCGCCAGAGTGTACGAGTGGACGGCGGGGCGGCGGGCGAGCGGAGAGCGCCCAGCCCCGCGTGAGAGGGAGGCCGTCCGGCGGGAGGCGAAGGAAGCCGTCGTCCGGCATTGGTCGACGGACCTCGCCACCGCGGTATTCGGTCGCCGCACACTCGACGCGATCGGGCCGCTCCTGCAAGAGTGGCTCGATCGGTCGCACGGGGTGGTCTCCTTCCGACTGGCGCAGGTGCTGACCGGCCACGGATGTTTCGGGGCCTACCTGCACCGCATTGGTCGGGAGGAGACACCGTCGTGCCGCGATTGCGGCGCGGCGGTGGACACGGCGCAGCACACCCTTGAGGTGTGCCCGTCGTGGTCGGAGCCGCGCCGCGACCTCGTTGCGGCGATCGGGCCGGACCTCTCGCTCCCCGGCGTGATCAACGCCATGCTGGGGGACGAGGGGTCCTGGGCGGCGGTAGCCTCCTTCTGTGAACAGGTCATGTCGCAGAAGGAGGCGGCGGAGCGTGCGCGCGAGGACGACCCCCTCGCGCCGGCGCTCCGCAGGCGGAGGAGGGGTCGGAGAAGACGTCGTGACGACGTGCGTAACTGTCATTTCTCAGCGAGAAAAAAAAAAAAAAAAAAAAAAAAAAAAAAAAAAAAAAAAAAAAAAAAAAGTTAGGTTGGGGGATCCCCCGCAGCGCATACTTCCACGTAGTATCCCCCGGGCAACGCCGTGTCTGACCACCGTAACGGAGTGGCAGACCGGCGGCTAAAGTGCGCTGCGATTTCGTAGTCTACAATTTTAATACTGTTTTTATTGCCTGAGAGTATTTTAATCTGCCTTGTGACTACGAACCTGCCGAGGCCATCATGCCAAAACAATCGCGGGACGCCTCCGGGCGTTTTTTAAAAACAAAAGGCCCTTCTCAGGGCCAACACAAAGGCCCTTCTCAGGGCCACTCCGACGCTTCGGCGTCAGAGGCCAGCCGCGCGCCTTCTGCGACTGGCTTCTTCCGGAGGGCGGACGAGTCGTCCGATGGTGACTCGCAAGTGTCAGATGCGGACGACCGTCTTTCGCAGAAGCGGTCGCAGCTGCGGAAGCGGCAGCGATCGCGGAACGATGGGTCTGGGGGCTCCTCGACCTCGGGGCCTTCGAGGGCCAAAGAGCCGGCGACCCATGTTCTGGGGCTCGCGGACGCCCAACGCCAGCTGGGGTCGATGGAAAAGGCGCGGCTCCAACTGGACCTGGAGGAGAGGGTCGCCGCCAGGGAGAAGAAGGCGCAAGTCGCCCGGTCGAGGGCTGGCTATGGTGCGTCCACCGTACTATATGCTGACCACTCCCTGGCGGAATTAGAGCGCATGGCGCAGGAAGACAGAGAGGAGGTCATGGAGGTCGCCTCAAGGTCCTCCAACTTAAAGGGGACCTTTCAAAAGGCCCTCAAATGCCGGGCTGCCAGCTTGTATGGCATAGTCACCGAGCTGGTGAAGCGAACGGCCACGGAAGAGACGCGGCAGCTGCAGGCGAGGGTGGATCGCCTGCAGGCGGAGGTCAGCCAGCTGCACCTGAAGCTGGCTGAGGCCACGGCCCGGCCTGCCCAATCTGCCCCAGGTCCGGTGGAAGGAGGCTCCTCCTCCCCCGCCGGCCTTGAGGCAATAATCCGCGGGGTGGTGATGGAGGAACGGACCTTCATCAGGAGCTGCCTCGCGGGCATCGAAGACCGGCTCTTGCCAGAAAGGCGGCTCCGCCCTCCACTGGCGGCGGACAAGAGTCCGCCGTCAGTGGAGCCGGAGCCTACGCGCTTGGAGGGCGCGGCATCGGGTGCGCAGCCTCAGGCCTCGAAGCCCTCCAAGGGCAAAGGCAAGGGCAAGGGCAAGAGGAGCACGACGGCCTCTCACGCGCCCACCACGAGCGCGGAGGAGGCGCCTGGGTCGTCTGCTACTGCAGCGGCGCCCCGGAGCTCGCAGGAGGAAGACGCCCTTCTTCCCTCCACCACTCCGTCCAACCAGCCGTGGACGAAAGTGGTCAGGGGGGGAAAGGGGAAAAAGTCGACCCCTAAGCCCGCTGCGACTGCTGCAGCGAAGATAAAGGCTCCAGCCGGCGGGAGGAAGCTGGTTCCTCCCAAAACCGCGGCGGTCGTGGTGACCATCACCCCGGAGGCCACGGAGCGGGGAGAGACGTATGAGTCCGTCCTAAGACGGGCTCGTACCAACGCGGACCCCTCCCGGCTGGGGATTAGCGGCATCACGTGCCGCCGAACTCTAACCGGGGCTCGGATCTTCGAGTTCTCGGGGGAGCAGCGCGGCGCAAACGCGGACCTCTTTGCAACAAAACTGCAAGAGGTCATCGCGGATGCGGCAACGGTCGCCAGGCCTGTAAAGACTGCAGCCTTGGAGGTGGCCGATCTGGATGATTCGGTCACCAAAGAGGATGTGGTGGCGGCCGTTGCCGCAGCTGGAGGCTGCGTCGCTGGCGCGGTAAAGGCTGGAGCCATCAGGCCCGGCCGCCGCGGCATGGGCACCATCCGCGTCGAGTGCCCGATCGCCGCAGCTAGGGCCGTCCTTTCGGCGACCAAGGGGCGGCTGCCTGTGGGGCTCAGCTCGGCCGCAGTCCGGCCACTTGAAGACCAGCCTATGCGCTGCTTCAAGTGCTTCGCGTCCGGCCACACCCGAGCCACGTGTCCCTCCAAGTCCGACTGGGGAGACTCCTGCTACCAGTGCGGGCAGAAGGGACACAAGAGTTCCGCTTGTAGCGCAGCCACGCCACACTGCGCGGCGTGTGCCGCCAGTGGCCGCCCCGCTGCCCACAAGATGGCGGGCAGGAGCTGCAAGCCTCCCGCGAGGAAGGGCATAGTGCCGGCGCAGGTTCAACCTGTTGCTGCCACCGCTGCCGCCGTCGTCGCTGCTGTAGCTTCAGCAGCGGTGGCTGAGGAGGGTAATGCGATGCTGGAATAGTGGGTTCCGACTACCGCATCCTCCAGACGAACACCAACCACTGCAGAGCGGCCCAGGACCTGGTGGCGCAGGTCATGGCCGAGTGGTTGGTGAACGTAGCGGTGGTCGCCGAGCCCTACTCAATACCCGGCAGCTGGCTGGGTGACGAGGACGGCTTGGTGGCACTAGCGGCGCGGTCTTCCACAGACTCCCCTCCCCTCTCGCTATTAGAGAAGGGACCGGGATACGTGGCCGCCGCGTGGGGAGAGATGGCCCTTGTGGGCGTCTATTTCTCCCCAAACCGCCCTTTGCAGGATTTCGAGAACTATCTCGGAATCCTGGCCGCCGTGGTCGGCAGGGCGGCGCCGCGTCAGGTCTCCGTACTGGGAGACCTGAATGCCAAGTCAGTGTCCTGGGGCAACCCGGCCACCGACGCACGCGGGCGGGCAGTGGAGATGTGGGCGGCCTCCTCTGGGCTCTCCCTCCTGAACAGAGGAAGCGTCCAGACATGCGTGCGGCGGCAGGGTGGCTCAATAGTGGATGTCACTTTCGCCACTCCTGCGCTGGCCGCGCGCGTGTCGAACTGGCGGGTGGAGCCGGTGGAGACCTTGTCGGACCACCGCTACGTGCGGTTCGACATCGTCTCCGCCAGGGGCTCCCCAGAGTCCGTTGGGTCGGGGCAATCGCCGTTCCCGCGGTGGGCCCTGACCCACCTGGACAGGGAGGCGGCGGCGGAGGCGGCGTTCATCCAGGACTGGCTGTCGCCGCCCGCCGCTGGTCTGGACGTGGACGCCGCTGCGCGGCAGCTGGGGGATTCCCTGACCGAGGTGTGCAACTCTAGCATGCCTCGGTCTCGCCGGCCGCCACCCAGGCGGGCCGTCTACTGGTGGTCGGCGGAGCTGGCGGAGCTCCGCGCAGCGTGCGTGCGGGCCAGGAGGGCCTACACGCGGAGTCGGCGGCGGCGTCGCAGAGACTTGGCCGACGAGGACCGCCTCTACGAGGCGTACGTGGAGGCCAAGACGGTCCTCGATCGGGCTATCGCCACGGCCAAGGACTCGGCGAGAGCCGAGATGCTGGAGGGTCTCGACAATGACCCCTTCGGGAGGCCATACAAGGTGGCGCGCAGCAAGCTGCGCCCCTTCGGCCCCCCCATTGTCGAGACCCTGGAGCCCTCCCTCCTGGACGGGGTGGTGCGGTCCCTGTTTCCACGCAGGGGCAGCTTCACCCCGCCAGTGATGGCTCCGCCGCCGCCGCCGCCGCCGTCGCCGCACGGGGCGGAGGAGGAGGAGGCCCTGCCGGTCACGGAGTCTGAGCTGGGCGCGGCCATCGACCGTGTCCGCGCCAGGAAGAAGGCTCCGGGCCCCGACGGGGTCCCCGCAAGGGTGGTGGCGATCGCCGCCACCCAAATGGAGGCGCGGTTTCGGGACCTCTTCGACGCATGCTTCGCGTCGGGGAGGTTCCCGAAACCGTGGAAGGAGGGCCAGTTGTGCCTCCTTCGCAAGGAGGGCCGCCCGGCGGACTCCCCCTCGGCATACCGGCCGATCGTGCTCCTGCCGGATATCGGGAAAATGTTTGAGGGGATAGTCGCCGCCCGCCTAAAGGAGCACCTGCGGGATGTCGGACCGGACTTGTCGGACGCTCAGTTCGGCTTTCGGGCTGAGCGTTCGACGGTGGACGCACTGGCCTGCCTCAAGGGGCAGGTGGAGGAGGCCATGCAGGCGGGGGACGGGTTGCTGGCGGTGTCGTTCGACATAGCCAACGCCTTCAACTCGATCCCCCACTCTACCATCCTGGAGGCGCTCCGCTTCCACGGAGTGCCTCCATACCTGCGGCGTCTGCTGGCCAGCTACCTGGAGGACAGGGAGGTCCTCCTGGTGGACAAAGCTGGCCAGGTCCGGCGATATCCCGCGGAAGCCGGCGTTCCACAGGGGTCGGTCGTGGGGCCCCTGCTCTGGAACGTCGGCTACGATTGGCTCCTGCGGGGAACTCTCCCCCGGGGCGTAAGGGTCGTCTGCTACGCGGACGACACTCTCCTAACCGCCCGGGGGGAGAGTTTCGGAGAGGCGGCCAACTTGGCCTCGGCGGGCGGCTCCCTCGTCGCGGAGAGGATCCGCCGCCTCGGCCTGACGGTGGCGCTGCACAAAACCGAGGCCGTGTACTTTCACGGTCCTCGGCAGCGGCAGCGCCCCCCGCCCGACGCCCACATCCACGTGGAGGGCGTCCGCATCGCGGTTGGGGCCCAGATGAAATATCTGGGCCTCGTGCTCGACAGCAGGTGGCGCTTCGGCCCGCACTTCCGCGGGCTGTCGGCGCGCCTGCTGAAGACCGCGGGCGCCCTCTCGTGGCTGCTCCCCAACGTGGGGGGGCCCAGCGTCCGATGCCGGCGACTCTACGCCGGCATCCTGAGGAGTATGGCCACCTACGGGGCCCCCATCTGGGAGGACTCCCTCCGGAGGAGGGAGAACGCCGCGGCCTTGCGGGCCCCGCAGAGGGCCATAGCCCAGCGGGTGGCGCGGACCTACCGCACGGTGGGCTTCGCGGCGGCGTGCGCTCTGGCGGGCACCCCGCCTTGGGAGCTCGAGGCGTGGGTGCTCGCCAGAGTGTACGAGTGGACGGCGGGGCGGCGGGTGAGCGGAGAGCGCCCAGCCCCGCAAGAGAGGGAGGCCGTCCGGCGGGAGGCGAAGGAAGCCGTCGTCCGGCACTGGGCGACGGACCTCGCCACCGCGGCATTCGGTCGCCGCACACTCGACGCGATCGGGCCGCTCCTGCAAGAGTGGCTCGATCGGTCGCACGGGGTGGTCTCCTTCCGACTGGCGCAGGTGCTGACCGGCCACGGATGTTTCGGGGCCTACCTGCACCGCATCGGTCGGGAGGAGACACCGTCGTGCCGCGATTGCGGCGCGGCGGTGGACACGGCGCAGCACACCCTTGAGGGGTGCCCGTCGTGGTCGGAGCCGCGCCGCGACCTCGTTGCGGCGATCGGGCCGGACCTCTCGCTCCCCGGTGTGATCAACGCCATGCTGGGGGACGAGGGGTCCTGGGCGGCGGTAGCCTCCTTCTGTGAACAGGTCATGTCGCAGAAGGAGGCGGCGGAGCGCGCGCGCGAGGACGACCCTCTCGCGCCGGCGCTCCGCAGGCGGAGGAGGGGTCGGAGAAGACGTCAGTATGACGAGCACCTCCGACTCCTCCCTGGTGGAGGCCAGCAGGCAACGGGTGCGGGGGCACCCCTGCCTGCATCGCACGCGCCTTCACCAGTGCCGGACGGGAGTGGCCAGGTGTTCCCGGCCATTCCCGTCGCCCCCCAGTCCGGGGGGCACGTAGGGCCCGCCATCTAGGCGGGCACGCGCCAGAGGGCCGTGGACGCAGAACGTCTCCCACAGCCCTCCCAACAAGGCGCCGGAGGGAACACCGCTGAGTTTTAGTGGGTATACTGTCGCCGTCATGCGACAGGGAGTCCCACACTCCCCGTCTCGCCCCCCCAGCGAGCGGAAGTGCGTAATTGCCATTTCTCAGCGTCAAAAAAAAAAAAAAAAAAAAAAAAGGTTAGGTTAGGTTCACTCCGGTAGGGGGATCCCCCACAGCGCATACTTCCACGCAGTATCCCCCGGGCAACGCCGTGTCTGACCACCGTAACGGAGTGGCAGACCGGCGGCTAAAGTGCGCTGTGACATCGTAGACTTTTATTGAAATACTGTTTTACCTGCCGGATTTTATTTTAATTGCTGTGTGTCTACGATAAGATGAAAAAGAAACCAAGCCGTGACGCCTCAGGGCGCTTTTTATCACATCGCTCCTCTCAGGACGATCTAAACGGCCCTTCTCAGGGCCACGCCGACGGCGCTTCGGCGTCGGAAGCTGACCGCGCACCATCTGCGGCCAGCTTCTTTTGCAGGCCAGACGAGGTGTCGGACTCTGACGACTCCAATGCAGGTACGTCGGCGGCTGAATACGACCGTACGAAGCGGAAGTTTGAGTCCGAGACCTCCTCTGGATCGGCCGTAGCTAGGACGAAGAAGAAGCTGAAGTCTAAAAGGGCCTCGAGCCCTTCCTTGACCTCCACTTCGCCTTGCACCCACGATGTGGGCTTATTGGAGGCCGAGCGCCGCCCGAACCTGGCCAAGCGGGCGCAGGCCCAGCAGGACCTCGAGGAGCGGGTCGCTGCCAAGGAGCAGCAGGCGCGCGCTGCCCGGGCCAAGTCCGGGTACGGCGCGTCCCTCCTCCAGTACGCGGACCGCTCCTTGGGCGAGCTGGAGAAGATGGCGGAGGAGGATGAGGGGGAGATCATTGAGATCGCCACCAAGTCCTCCCACCTGAAGGGCACCTTTCAGAAGGCCCTCAAGTGCCGGGCCGCGAGCATGCGCGCTATCATCCAGGAGGTGGCCCAGCGCACTGCGTCAGAAGAAACACGGCAGCTGCAGGCGCGCGTCGACCGCCTGCAGCTTGAGGTCAGCCAGCTGCACAAGAAGCTGGCTGAGGCCACGGCCCGGCCCATCCAGGCGGAACGGGCACCAGAAGCGGTGGCCCCCCTCTCCTCCTCCTCCTCCTCCTCCTCCTCCAACCTGGAGGAAATTATTAGGAGGGTCATAGCGGAGGAGAGAAACTTTACTAGGGCCTGCCTCGCGGGCATAGAGGACCGGCTCCTGCCAGAAAGGCGACTCCGCCCGCCGCTAGCGGCGGACAAGAGTTCGCCTCAGACGGACCCGGAACCCGTGCCCCAGGCGGGCCCGGCACCGGGCGCCCAACCCACTGGGAAGGGCAAAGGCAGGGGCAAGAGGAGCAAAGCGGCTCCTCCTCCTCCGCAAGCCCCTACCACCACGAGCCCAGAGGGAGCGCCCGAGCCGGTGCCCGGGCCCTCCTCCGCTACCCAGCCGGCCCCTCCCCAGATGAAACAGGACGCCCTTCTTCCCTCCACCACCCCGGCCAACATGTCGTGGACGGAGGTGGTCAAGAAGGGCAAGAAGAGGAAGCCCGCAGCGCCCGCAGCGTCCGCACGGCCCGCAGCGACCGCTCCCCCAGCCAAGACGGCTCCAGCCGCCGGCAGGAAACTGCCTCCTCCTCCCCGAACCGCGGCCGTCGTGGTGAAAATCACCCCGGAGGCCGCGGAGCGGGGGGCGACGTACGAGTCCGTCCTCAGACGGGCCCGTACCAACGCTGATCCCACCCAACTCGGGATCAGCAACATAACCTGCCGGCGGACCATGACCGGGGCCCGAATCTTCGAGTTCGGGGGGGAGCGGCGCGAGAGTAACGCCGACCTCTTCGCGGATAAACTGCGGGAGGTCATAGCGGACGCGGCAACGGTCGCCAGGCCCGTAAAGACCGCACCCCTGGAGGTGACCGACGTCGATGACTCGGCCACCAGGGAGGACGTGGTGGCGGCCGTTGCGGCGGCGGGTGGCTGCGACGTCAGCGCGGTGAGGTGCGGGCCCATCAGGCCTGGCCGCCGCGGCATGGGCACCACGCGCGTGGAGTGCCCCATCGTCGCCGCCAGGGCTCTCCTCGCTGCGACTAAGGGGCGGCTGCCCCTGGGCCTGAGCACGGCCGTGGTGCGAGCGCTTGAAGACGGCCCGATGCGCTGCTTCAAGTGCTTCGCACTCGGCCACACCCGGGCCACGTGTCCCTCCAAGGCCGACTGGGGGGACGCGTGCTACCGCTGCGGGCTCCAGGGGCACAAAAATGCCGCCTGCGGCGCCGCCACGCCGCATTGCGTGACGTGCGCCGCCAGTGGCCGCCCTGCCGACCACAAGATGGCGGGCGGGAGCTGTAAGCCCCCCGTCAAAAAGGGAGTGGTGCAGGCGCAGGTCCGACCTGCCGCCTCCGCCGCCACCGCCGTCGTCGTCGCCGCCGCAGCTCCAGCGGCGGCAACAGAGGGGGGAGCAATGACGATCGATGGATAGGGTCGACCGTCATCGCTTCCTCCAGGCGAACACCAACCACTGTAAAGCGGCCCAGGATCTGGTGGTCCAAGTCATGGCCGAGTGGTTGGTGAACGTGGTGGCGGTCGCCGAGCCGTACTCGATCCCCGGCAGCTGGCTGGGCGACGAGGACGGCTTGGTGGCACTAGCGGCGCGGTCTTCCACGGACTCCCCTCCCCTCTCGCTATTAGAGAGGGGACCGGGATACGTGGCCGCCGCGTGGGGAGACTCGGCCCTCGTGGCCGTGTACTTCTCCCCAAACCGCTCCCTGCAGGACTTCGAGGACTTTCTCGGGGTCCTGGCCACCGTGGTCGGCAGGGCGGCGCCGCGTCAGGTCGTAGTCTTGGGCGACCTGAACGCCAAGTCGGCAGCCTGGGGCAACCCGGCCGCCTCGTGCAACGTCCGAGGTCGCGCCGTGGAGCTCTGGGCGGCCACGTCCGGCGTCTCCCTGCTCAACAGGGGGGCGGTCCACACGTGTGTGCGGCAGCGGGGAGGGTCGGTGGTGGACGTTTCGTTCGCCACCCCCGCGATAGCCGCCCGCGTCGTGGACTGGCGGGTGGAGTTGGTGGAGACCTTGTCGGACCACCGCTATGTGCGGTTCGACATCGTCTCCGCCAGGGGCTCCGGAGAGTCCGCTGGGTCGGGGCAATCGCCGTTCCCGCGGTGGGCCCTGACCCACCTGGACAGGGAGGCGGCGGCGGAGGCGGCGTTCATCCAGGACTGGCTGTCGCCGCCCGCCGCCGGTCCGGACGTGGACACCGCTGCGCGGCAGCTGGGGGATTCCCTGACCGAGGTGTGCAACTCCAGCATGCCTCGGTCTCGCCGGCCGCCAGCCAGACGGGCCGTGTACTGGTGGTCGGCGGAGCTGGCGGAGCTCCGTGCAGCGTGCGTGCGGGCCAGGAGGGCCTACACGCGGAGTCGGCGGCGGCGTCGCAGAGACTTGGCCAACGAGGACCGCCTCTACGAGGCGTACGTAGAGGCCAAGACGGTCCTCGATCGGGCCATCGCCACGGCCAAGGACTCGGCGAGAGCCGAGATGCTGGAGGGTCTCGACAACGACCCCTTCGGGAGGCCATACAAGGTGGCGCGCAGCAAGCTGCGCCCCTTCGGCCCCCCCGTTGCCGAGACCCTGGAGCCCTCCCTCCTGGACGGGGTGGTGCGGTCCCTGTTTCCGCGCAGGGGCAGCTTCACCCCGCCAGTGATGGCTCCGCCGCCGCCGCCGCCGCTGTCGCCGCACGTTGCGGAGGAGGAGGAGGCCCCGCCGGTCACGGAGTCGGAGCTCGGCGCGGCCATCGACCGTGCCCGCGCCGGGAAGAAGGCTCCGGGCCCCGACGGGGTCCCCGCAAGGGTGGTGGCGATCGCCGCCACCCAAATGGAGGCGCGGTTTCGGGACCTCTTCGACGCATGCTTCGCGTCGGGGAGGTTCCCGAAACCGTGGAAGGAGGGCCAACTGTGCCTCCTTCGCAAGGAGGGCCGCCCGGCGGACTCCCCCTCGGCATACCGGCCGATTGTGCTCCTGCCGGATGTCGGGAAAATGTTTGAGGGGATTGTCGCCGCCCGCTTAAAGGAGCACCTGCGGGATGTCGGACCGGACTTGTCGGACGCTCAGTTCGGCTTTCGGGCTGAGCGTTCGACGGTGGACGCACTGGCCTGCCTCAAGGGGCAGGTGGAGGAGGCCATGCAGGCGGGGGACGGGTTGCTGGCGGTGTCGTTCGACATAGCCAACGCCTTCAACTCGATCCCCCACTCTACCATCCTGGAGGCGCTCCGCTTCCACGGAGTGCCTCCATACCTGCGGCGTCTGCTGGCCAGCTACCTGGAGGACAGGGAGGTCCTCCTGGTGGACAAATCTGGCCAGGTCCGGCGATATCCCGCGGAAGCCGGCGTTCCACAGGGGTCGGTCGTGGGGCCCCTGCTCTGGAACGTCGGCTACGATTGGCTCCTGCGGGGAACTCTCCCCCGGGGCGTAAGGGTCGTCTGCTACGCGGACGACACTCTCCTCACCGCCCGGGGGGAGAGTTTCGGAGAGGCGGCCAACTTGGCCTCGGCGGGCGGCTCCCTCGTCGCGGGGAGGATCCGCCGCCTCGGCCTGACGGTGGCGCTGCACAAAACCGAGGCCGTGTACTTCCACGGTCCTCGGCAGCGGCAGCGCCCCCCGCCCGACGCCCACATCCACGTGGAGGGCGTCCGCATCGCGGTTGGGGCCCAGATGAAATATCTGGGCCTCGTGCTCGACAGCAGGTGGCGCTTCGGCCCGCACTTCCGCGGGCTGTCGGCGCGCCTGCTGAAGACCGCGGGCGCCCTCTCGTGGCTGCTCCCCAACGTGGGGGGGCCCAGCGTCCGATGCCGGCGACTCTACGCCGGCATCCTGAGGAGTATGGCCACCTACGGGGCCCCCATCTGGGAGGACTCCCTCCGGAGGAGGGAGAATGCCGCGGCCTTGCGGGCCCCGCAGAGGGCCATAGCCCAGCGGGTGGCGCGGACCTACCGCACGGTGGGCTTTGCGGCGGCGTGCGCTCTGGCGGGCACCCCGCCTTGGGAGCTCGAGGCGTGGGTGCTCGCCAGAGTGTATGAGTGGATGGCGGGGCGGCGGGCGAGCGGAGAGCGCCCAGCCCCGCGAGAGAGGGAGGCCGTCCGGCGGGAGGCGAAGGAAGCCGTCGTCCGGCACTGGGCGACGGACCTCGCCACCGCGGTATTCGGTCGCCGCACACTCGACGCGATCGGGCCGCTCCTGCTAGAGTGGCTCGATCGGTCGCACGGGGTGGTCTCCTTCCGACTGGCGCAGGTGCTGACCGGCCACGGATGTTTCGGGGCCTACCTGCACCGCATCGGTCGGGAGGAGACACCGTCGTGCCGCGATTGCGGCGCGGCGGTGGACACGGCGCAGCACACCCTTGAGGGGTGCCCGTCGTGGTCGGAGCCGCGCCGCGACCTCGTTGCGGCGATCGGGCCGGACCTCTCGCTCCCCGGCGTGATCAACGCCATGCTGGGGGACGAGGGGTCCTGGGCGGCGGTAGCCTCCTTCTGTGAACAGGTCATGTCACAGAAGGAGGCGGCGGAGCGCGCGCGCGAGGACGACCCTCTCGCGCCGGCGCTCCGCAGGCGGAGGAGGGGTCGGAGAAGACGTCAGTATGACGAGCACCTCCGACTCCTCCCTGGTGGAGGCCAGCAGGCAACGGGTGCGGGGGCACCCCTGCCTGCACTGCACGCGCCTTCACCAGCGCCGGACGGGAGTGGCCAGGTGTTCCCGGCCATTCCCGTCGCCCCCCAGCCCGGGGGGCACGTAGGGCCCGCCATCTAGGCGGGCACGCGCCAGAGGGCCGTGGACGCAGAATGTCTCCCACAGCCCTCCCTACAAGGCGCCGGAGGGAACACCGCTGAGTTTTAGTGGGTATACTGTCGCCGTCATGCGACAGGGAGTCCCACACTCCCCGTCTCGCCCCCCCAGCGAGCGGAAGTGCGTAATTGCCATTTCTCAGCGTCAAAAAAAAAAAAAAAAAAAAAAAAAAAAAAAAAAAAAAAAAAAAAAAAAAAAAAAAGGTTCACTCCGGTAGGGAGGGTCGGTGGTGGACGTTTCGTTCGCCACCCCCGCGATAGCCGCCCGCGTCGTGGACTGGCGGGTGGAGTTGGTGGAGACCTTGTCGGACCACCGCTACGTGCGGTTCGACATCGTCTCCGCCAGGGGCTCCGGAGAGTCCGCTGGGTCGGGGCAATCGCCGTTCCCGCGGTGGGCCCTGACCCACCTGGACAGGGAGGCGGCGGCGGAGGCGGCGTTCATCCAGGACTGGCTGTCGCCGCCCGCCGCCGGTCCGGACGTGGACACCGCTGCGCGGCAGCTGGGGGATTCCCTGACCGAGGTGTGCAACTCCAGCATGCCTCGGTCTCGCCGGCCGCCAGCCAGACGGGCCGTGTACTGGTGGTCGGCGGAGCTGGCGGAGCTCCGTGCAGCGTGCGTGCGGGCCAGGAGGGCCTACACGCGGAGTCGGCGGCGGCGTCGCAGAGACTTGGCCAACGAGGACCGCCTCTACGAGGCATACGTTGAGGCCAAGACGGTCCTCGATCGGGCCATCGCCACGGCCAAGGACTCGGCGAGAGCCGAGATGCTGGAGGGTCTCGACAACGACCCCTTCGGGAGGCCATACAAGGTGGCGCGCAGCAAGCTGCGCCCCTTCGGCCCCCCCGTTGCCGAGACCCTGGAGCCCTCCCTCCTGGACGGGGTGGTGCGGTCCCTGTTTCCGCGCAGGGGCAACTTCACCCCACCAGTGATGGCTCCGCCGCCGCCGCCGCCGCTGTCGCCGCTTTTTGCGGAGGAGGAGGAGGCCCCGCTGGTCACGGAGTCGGAGCTCGGCGCGGCCATCGACCGTGCCCGCGCCGGGAAGAAGGCTCCGGGCCCCGACGGGGTCCCCGCAAGGGTGGTGGCGATCGCCGCCACCCAAATGGAGGCGCGGTTTCGGGACCTCTTCGACGCATGCTTCGCGTCGGGGAGGTTCCCGAAACCGTGGAAGGAGGGCCTATTGTGCCTCCTTCGCAAGGAGGGCCGCCCGGCGGACTCCCCCTCGGCATACCGGCCGATCATGCTCCTGGCAGACGTCGGGAAAATGTTCGAGGGGATAGTCGCCGCCCGCCTAAAGGAGCACCTGCGGGATGTCGGACCGGACTTGTCGGACGCTCAGTTCGGCTTTCGGGCTGAGCGTTCGACGGTGGACGCACTGGCCTGCCTCAAGGGGCAGGTGGAGGAGGCGATGCAGGCGGGGGACGGGTTGCTGGCGGTGTCGTTCGACATAGCCAACGCCTTCAACTCGATCCCCCACTCTACCATCATGGAGGCGCTCCGCTTCCACGGAGTGCCTCCATACCTGCGGCGTCTGCTGGCCAGCTACCTGGAGGACAGGGAGGTCCTCCTGGTGGACAGGTCTGGCCGAGTCCGGCGATATCCCGCCGAAGCCGGCGTCCCACAGGGGTCGGTCGTGGGGCCCCTGCTCTGGAACGTCGGCTACGATTGGCTCCTGCGGGGAACTCTCCCCCGGGGCGTTAGGGTCGTCTGCTACGCGGACGACACTCTCCTCACCGCCCGGGGGGAGAGTTTCGGAGAGGCGGCCAACTTGGCCTCGGCGGGCGGCTCCCTCATCGCGGGGAGGATCCGCCGCCTCGGCCTGACGGTGGCGCTGCACAAAACCGAGGCCGTGTACTTCCATGGTCCCCGGCAGCGGCAGCGCCCCCCGCCCGACGCCCACATCCACGTGGAGGGCGTCCGCATCGCGGTCGGGGCCCAGATGAAATATCTGGGCCTCGTGCTTGACAGCAGGTGGCGCTTCGGCCCGCATTTCCGCGGGCTGTCGGCGCGCCTGCTGAAGACCGCGGGCGCCCTCTCGTGGCTGCTCCCCAACGTGGGGGGGCCCAGCGTCCGATGCCGGCGACTCTACGCCGGCATCCTGAGGAGTATGGCCACCTACGGGGCCCCCATCTGGGAGGACTCCCTCCGGAGGAGGGAGAACGCCGCGGCCTTGCGGGCCCCGCAGAGGGCCATAGCCCAGCGGGTGGCGCGGACCTACCGCACGGTGGGCTTCGCGGCGGCGTGCGCTCTGGCGGGCACCCCGCCTTGGGAACTCGAGGCGTGGGTGCTCGCCAGAGTGTACGAGTGGACGGCGGGGCGGCGGGCGAGCGGAGAGCGCCCAGCCCCGCGTGAGAGGGAGGCCGTCCGGCGGGAGGCGAAGGAAGCCGTCGTCCGGCATTGGTCGACGGACCTCGCCACCGCGGTATTCGGTCGCCGCACACTCGACGCGATCGGGCCGCTCCTGCAAGAGTGGCTCGATCGGTCGCACGGGGTGGTCTCCTTCCGACTGGCGCAGGTGCTGACCGGCCACGGATGTTTCGGGGCCTACCTGCACCGCATCGGTCGGGAGGAGACACCGTCGTGCCGCGATTGCGGCGCGGCGGTGGACACGGCGCAGCACACCCTTGAGGGGTGCCCGTCGTGGTCGGAGCCGCGCCGCGACCTCGTTGCGGCGATCGGGCCGGACCTCTCGCTCCCCGGCGTGATCAACGCCATGCTGGGGGACGAGGGGTCCTGGGCGGCGGTAGCCTCCTTCTGTGAACAGGTCATGTCGCAGAAGGAGGCGGCGGAGCGCGCGCGCGAGGACGACCCCCTCGCGCCGGCGCTCCGCAGGCGGAGGAGGGGTCGGAGAAGACGTCAGTATGACGAGCACCTCCGACTCCTCCCTGGTGGAGGCCAGCAGGCAACGGGTGCGGGGGCACCCCTGCCTGCACTGCACGCGCCTTCACCAGCGCCGGACGGGAGTGGCCAGGTGTTCCCGGCCAATCCCGTCGCCCCCCAGCCCGGGGGGCACGTAGGGCCCGCCATCTAGGCGGGCACGCGCCAGAGGGCCGTGGACGCAGAACGTCTCCCACAGCCCTCCCAACAAGGCGCCGGAGGGAACACCGCTGAGTTTTAGTGGGTATACTGTCGCCGTCATGCGACAGGGAGTCCCACACTCCCCGTCTCGCCCCCCCAGCGAGCGGAAGTGCGTAATTGCCATTTCTCAGCGTCAAAAAAAAAAAAAAAAAAAAAAAGGTTAGGTTAGGTTAGGTTAGGTTAGGTTAGGTTAGGTTTTTTTTTTTTTTTTTTTTTTTTTTTTTTTTTTTTTTTTTTTTTTTTTTTTTTTTTATGCTTTTCCCCGGTCATGAGAACACCAGGACCTTGTTATTCTAATTTTCTCATTCATTCCAGTTCTCGCTTGTATTCCTCTCGCACTGACATGCCTCATTCTATATCTTTCTTTCATCCATCACCTTTCTTTCTTGGCCGGGTGGGACTCCCGCTATGCTAATCTACTCTGTTTATTTTTTTATTTATTTATTTATTTAGGGATAATTTGTTCGACAATTTTGTTTTATTTACACAGGTTTAAACTGTATTCTTATGTGCTACTTTTATATAAACTAAAATCTTATTGCTATATTATCTATACAAGAGTTTTCGTATTTTAATACATATTATTTCCTACTTAAATTTGCTATCAGGTTATTTAGGTACATATCTAAATTATCTATACAAGAGTTTTCCTATTTTAATACTTATTATTTCCTACTTAAATTTACTATCAAGTTATTTACATATCTAAGTAGTTAAGCTACTTCTATGTAATACAATATAATACATCTCTTTCTTATACACATTTCAACTCTGTAGTTCATTACATAGCACTATGTTTTCCATTTTTAAAATATTACTTACTTGTTTAACTTGTAAACAGTCTTACAAGTACTATTTACAGCAAACCAATTACCGATTCGTACTAAGTACAATTTATTTGTAGGTTTTACATTAGGTACACACCACGTGAATAGTTGTTATTATGCAATGTTATGTGCTTTAGTGTTAAGGCAATACTATATATATATTCTGATAATACAATATTTATTACCCTTTTCTTATTGTTTGTTGTTTCGCTTGTGTTTCCGGACTGCGTGCTTATTTCGCTTAACAATTATAGTAATTGCAAACAAATATAAACAACAACAATGTAAAAAGGACAAAACAAAACAACAATTTTTTGTGTTTTCGTGTTGAGTGTAGTGCATGTTTTGTGTTTTGTGCGTGTTATCATATATTACTATATATTTAATATATGTTTTGTGTGTCTTGTGTGTTAATGTGCGTGTTGTGTATGTAATGTGTGTGTTGTACTTTCCAAGAAACGGCTCAGGCGTACGCCGTTGTCGTCCGAGCCAGGTAGTCCCACTTCTTGCGCACCGGACACTCCACGCTAAAGGCGTTGTGGCCGGTCCTTTGGAACTTCGAGTGCAGGCAGTTGCAGCACCGCGGTTCATTGCCCGCAATGAACTCCGCACACTTCTCGCGAAGGTGCGGACCCCCGCAGTGACTGCACCTGTCTGCACTCTCGGTACAAAATTTCCGGCCGTGTCCGAATGCCAAGCACTTAGTGCATTGGATGAGCGGGGACTGGTCCTCAACCTTGACCCTTTGCAGGTCAAGGTAGAGGGCTCCAGCCTCCGTCATCCTCTGCCAGACTTTGGGCCTGACTTGGACGACAACGTGCGCCGTCCTGGGGTTTCTGGTCCTCTTCTTGTATTTTATTTTAATTTCCTTTTCCTCTACGTCTAAATCCCTAAATATATGTTCGTTTTGAGAGTAGAGCGCCTTCTCCATCTCGTCGTCCTCACTGTCCAAAAAGACATCTTTGAGGACGACGAGCGGGTTTTTATTTTTCATGGGCGCCACTACTAGCCCTCCGCCTCGGCTCTCGATCCTATTCTTAACTTTCTTGAACTCCTCCTCTGAGTCGCACCCCAGTATTACGGTTGGTTAGGTTAGGTTAGGTTAGGTTAGGTTAGGTTAGGTTAGGTTAGGTTAGGTTAGGTTAGGTTAGGTTGGGGTGCGAGCAGAAGACCTCCTCGTGCGCTTGGCGGCTGCTGGTCCCTTGCGGATACGTCCGGGGGGAAGAGCAGTCGTTGGGCCTGGTGCACCCTGGGTCACGGACAATAATCTCTTCGCGGGGGGTGGGATAGAGGAGTATTGTTGTCCGGAGCTAACTTCTGCAGGAGGGGTCGCTCCTGACCCGTCGACGTAGTCGACTAGGCGAGGACGCGGCCACACCCTCTTGGGTGCAGGCGCATCTAAGGGGGTTCGTTTGTCTCCTCATTCATTGAGGAGCAAACCTTTCGACGGGTCCGCTGAGTCGGGTTGGCCGGACAGCGGACGGAGGCATGCTTCAATGCCGCCGTCGGGGGGCTTGGCTTAACCGCCCGGCCCCAGAGGAAGGACACCTCTAAGATAAAAAACCACCCAATCCCAAGTTTTCGGGAGCGCGGCGAGGGGATGAATGGCCGTTGGGTGTACGGTCGTTAGCGCTCCCACCTGCTGGTACCTGCCGACCCCAGCAGTATGTAGGCTTACCCGGGCACTTAGGCCTCTGCCCGGTGTTGACATTTAGTTGCCTTATTCTCGTGGGAACAAAATGGATAAAGTTACAAAACCAAAAACCAAAAACGACGTTGAGGGAGAAGGGAAAGTACCTCTGGTACTGGTGGAGAGAATGGGCGTGCTGTCGGATTCCGATAGCGCGTCCAGCCTGATGAGTGTGGCGAGCGCGGCGAGCTTAAATGCCAAACGCCTGCGCAAACGCCCAAGAGAGGGTGCAGACTCAGGGACGGACTCGGCCCTGAGCGACACAGCGGTGCCGGCCCCCAAGGTCGGTACCAAAAAAGGAGGGAGAGGTAGGCCCGCTACCACCGGAAAATATGTCGGTATCGGCCTATCCAGGCGTGAGGCTGCGGCTGCGATGAAGGCCGCAGCCGTGGCCAAAAACCTCGAGGAGGACGAGCGGCAGATTGCGGCTCTGACAAAAAGGGTGACGGAAGGGAGAGTCACTCGCCTGTCAGAGTCGTCGTCTGCCGTCTCTGGTATGGGGATCGAGGCAGACGAGCTGCCTGCCTCTGACCTAAATCAGAGACTGGCTGACGCGGTTGCGGCCATCAAAAGGGTGGGCAAGGTCTCAAAGGGCCTTAGCGGGTGCAGCCAGAAGGCGCTCAAAGAGGCCACGGCCTCCATTTTGGAGAGCGCGCAGGTGCTTCTGGCTCGCACCACAACCGAGGAGACGGCGCTGCTGCGGGCTCAGAACGCGAAGCTCGCAGCACAAATGGCGGAGCTCCGCAAAGAGCACGAGGAGCTCAAGGCGGAGATGGCCGACTTCCGCCGCGAGCACCTCAGGCGGGAGGTGGGCCTTCCGCCCGCAACGCCGCAACCGCAACCGCAGTTGCAGTCGCAGCAGTCGGTACAGGAGGAGTTTGCTCGCCTGATCCGACAGGAGATGGCGAGCTTCAACGCTCGCTTCTCGGTGCTCGAGGGGAGGATTCTACGTCCTCCCCTAGCTGCAGACCAACGCAGCACACCGGCGCCGACATATGCGGCCAAAGCCGCAGCGCCGCGTGCCGCCCAACCGGCACAAGCGGCCCCTGCTGCTGCTGCCACTGCTCCAACTGCCGCCTCGCAGAAGGCAAAATCGAAACGGCAGATGAAGAAAGAAGCCAAACTGGCCAAAAAGGCGGGTGCTGCGGCTGCTGCGCCTGCACAAAATGCCAGACCAGCAGCCGGCAAACCCGCCACTGAGCCTGAGGCGGAGTGGACGATCGCGGGCGCCGCCAAGAAGTCCAAAAGGGCGCGCCAGCGGGCCAAAAAGAAGGCCCAGAAGGAGGAAGCAGTGGCCAAGCGCGAGACCGCGAGGCTCAGTGCGCCCCGCTCCACAGCGGTGGTACTCACCCTGCAGCCAGGGGCGGCGGAGCGTGGCCTCACCTATGCCGGGATCCTGGCGAAGGCGAAAGCCGAGATATCGCTCAGTGATCTCGGCATAACGGGCGTCCGGTGCAAAACCACTGCTACCGGCGGCCGCCTGCTAGAAATAGCGGGATCAACCAGTGGCCCAAAAGCAGATGCCCTCGCCGAGAGACTCAGGGCGTCTCTAGGCCCCGATGACGTTAGAGTGTCCAGGCCAACCAAGTGCGCAGATCTGCGCATTTCGGGCCTGGACGACTCCGTCACAGAGGAGGAGGTCGCCGCTGCCGTCTCCAAGGCCGGAGGATGCCCGCCGGAACAAGTCAAGGCGGGCACGATGCGCTGGGGCTTCTCCGGTCTCGGGTCAGTTCTCGTAAGCTGTCCCGTAGCGGCGGCCAAAAAGGTCGCGGATAAACGGCTGCTGGTTGGGTGGGTCTCGGCGCGGGTCGCGCTCTTAACGCCCAAGCCCTATCAGTGCTACCGCTGTCTGGAAGCAGGACATGCGGGGGCACGGTGCACTGGGGTAGACCGCAGCAGGATGTGCTTCCGCTGCGGTCAGCCCGATCACAAGGCTGGCACTTGCACTGCTACGCCGCACTGCGACATCTGTGCGGCATCTGGCAAGCCAGCCCAACATCGGATCGGGTCGCAGGCCTGCGCCAGGCCCACCAAGAAGAAGAGCAATGCCAAGAGACAGCCGGCTCATCCGCTGGCCAGTAACTCGGACACGACAGAGAAGGCAACCAGCTCCTCGCAGCCGGTTCACCCGCCGGCTGCGGCAGAACATCCGCCGAGGGCTGGGGAGGAGGCAACGGCCATGGACACACACTAATGGCCCTACGTCGTCTCCTCCAAGCCAACATAAACCACTGCGCCAGGGCTCAGGATCTCTTGCTCCAGAGCATGGCGCAGTGGTCTATCGATGTGGCAGTTGTCGCCGAGCCGTATTTTGTGCCACCCAGGGATGACTGGGTGTGCGACACGAACCGCTCGGTGGCACTGATCATGAGGTCTGCCGCTGACACCCTTCCCTTCGAGGCCGTCACCCGAGGGCGGGGCTATGTCGCGGCAATTTGGGGTAACGTTATGGTCGTGGGGGTGTATCTCGCCCCCAGCCTTTCTCTCGCCGACACGGAGAATATCATCGTGGAGTTGGGCACGGTCGTCAGTCGTAGCCGTCCTCGTCCCGCGATCGTCCTGGGGGACTTCAATGCCAAATCTACGGCTTGGGGTTCCCCGGCTACGGATGCGCGGGGCGAGTTAGTGGAGGAGTGGGCGGTCGAGCAGGGCCTGCTTCTCCTGAACCGGGGTTCGGTGCAGACGTGCGTGCGGCAGCGGGGTGGGTCAATAGTGGACCTGTCGTTCGCTAGCCCCGCTCTCGCGCGCACTGTCCAGGACTGGCACGTCCTTGAGGAGGTGGAGACGCTGTCCGATCATCGATATATTCGATTTAGCGTCTCCGCCCAGACCTCGGTTGAGCCGGTCCAAGCGGCCCCGGTGGGCGTTGGAGACGGCCCGCGTTGGGCACTGAAGCGGCTGGACAGGGAGGCTCTCCTGGAGGCCTCTATCGTCAAGGCCTGGCTGGACTCTCCAGACAGGCCAACCAATATCGACGAGGAGGCGGAGTGGTTCCGGGAGAGCATGTCGCACATCTGCGACGCTGGCATGCCCCGAGTCCGGCCGTTACCTTCCAGGCGCCAAGTGTACTGGTGGTCGCAGTCGATTGCGCAGCTGCGCATCGCTTGTGTGCGGGTGCGACGCCGGTACACAAGGTACCGAAGAAGAAGACGCCGCCG